>JAJPUD010003073.1:109882-235650 GCA_023553655.1 Myrmecobius fasciatus | reverse complement strand
AAAAAAAAAAAAAGAAAAAAAAGAAAGAAATCATAATCTTTAGCAGTTCTCCTTTTCAGTTACTTTTGGCAGGATTGCTTCTGCCTACATGAATCACTAGAAGTTAGGAAATCATTTTTTTTTTTAAAACCTGTTTTTCTTTTATATTCCGGGCTACATGGGTTAGAAGGACATCAAGTGTCTTTGTTTTCAGGTCAGCCTGAAGCTATGTCAGCATTGTTTGGCTGGGACTGAACAACTATCACTATATGTTTCTTCTTCCTTGGATCATTTTTGGATGTTCTCTTAATCTCAGAGCATATGTGGCTTCATATTATAATTCTTTGAAAGACAACAGCTGCTGCTTCTCCAAGGGGTCTGGTTTCCTTGTCTTTTGATGAGTCTCATTTTTTACTTGGTTTCAGGTATTGTGTTGTCCTTTGCATCATGTTCAACTTTTAATCTTCTTACAAGCTCAGTTCCTTTTCACATCCTTTTTAGTTACTGTTTTTACACTGAAGCGCTCATTTAAAACAAACTTTTCTCCTCAATAAACTGAAAACTGAAGAGAGATTCCTTGAGCCTTTTATCCTTCCTTTCTCTGAAGCAGACCAGCCTGCCATTTGAATAGAGAGAGTTATCACTTAGCTATGGTAGAAGTAAAAATGTTATGTTATGTGCCGTACTGCCGCAAAATGAAACTCTCCTTTTGTTCTTCCTTATAACTCTGAGAATTACTAAATTTGGGATGAGGTCAGCCCAGTGGTGCAATAGATAGAATGCTGGACCTAGAGTCAAGAAGATTCATCTTCCTGAGTTCAAATCTGGCCTCTGACACTTATTAGCTGTATGAACTTGGCCATGTCACTTAACCCTGTTTGTCTCCTCATGTGTAAAATGAGCTGGAGAAGAAAATGACAAACCACTCCATTATCTTCAAGAAAAATCTAAATGTGGTCAAAAGAAGTGGACATGACTGAACAACAAGGAAAGTAAAATGTAATACTAAGACTTATAAACAATCACAAGACTTCTCAAATCTCAAGTTTAATCTGTATTAACAGAAAATTCCTATTCTGTGTACAAGTTGACTGAGGTACTTGTTGTAAATGGATGTTTTAATTAGTTTTTCTGAGATTTGATGTATTGATTGTCTTGGTCTTCATTTAAAAAGATATTTAAACTTGTTAGAGTCCCTTGTACAGAAATAGACTTCTCTAGTCTACCTCATAGGATTAGGATGATCAGGGACAAACTCAAAGAGGATGAAATAATCTATTTGCCTTTTTGGCTTTCAGTTCATCATATGCTACCATGGGAATTGCCGTATTTATAGTACCTTTCCTTCTCTCCAGGTGAATTCCCTTGATGGTAAATTTAAGGTAGTATGGTAGAAACTTAGCTATTAGTATTTCTAAAGTTAAACTGTATAACTTAGAATCATAGTTTTAGGGGTCTCAAAGACTATGTACTATAATTCTCTCATTTTGAAGATGAAAACACTGATTTGCCCAAGGTCATATAATAAATAATAGATCTGAGATCCAAACCCAGCAATTCAAATTGACTGTTTTGTCTGCTGTGTCATATTACTTCATTAATGGAGGACTACAGCCTCAGGAGCTACACTTGGTAAAGCTGCATATCTGATTTTCATTGTAAAGCTCCTTTTTGGGTTTTTGGGGAGCTAATATAAGTTGCAATTTATAGGATAAAGCCTTTCCTATTGTCAATCCAGGAAAATAATTAGAGGCAAATTGCAATTTTCAGCTCATATTTGATATACCAAAGTCATATCTTCAGCTAGTAGTTATATCCATGCTTATTGATTCTGAAGACTTTTCTGCTATCAAAAAAATATGGCCAGAATCAAGACATTAGGCTTTTAGCACTTTTCCTAATATTTTTTCATCATGGGGTAGTTTGTACTTTTCCCTCCTTGGCTTTTAAAAATATTGGGTTTGATTTTGATTTTGGAAGTATCTGAATTTTAAGTGTGTTCGGGAAATTTTCAAACACATATTTAAAACATTGATAGGGTCTATTAGTATTTACTAATGCTATATTCATTTCTAGGAATAACTCTTTACCATGTCTCAGAATGTTCTCCATTATATACTCTCCATTTCTGTAAAAATTGTTCCTGTAACTGAAAGATTTTTTCATTATGTTCTGCTGCCTGGAACACTCTTCCTGTAGGCTTAATTGACTGAACATTTTCTGTTCTTCAGGAGCCACCTCACACCCTGCTTATTCCATAAAGCTTGCTCTAGGTACTCCAGCTCACATTGATTTTTTTTCCTTCAGAATTCTTATTTTACACAACCATTAATATGCAATTTAGTATTTCTTCATTCTTCAATTGTCTCTTGTATTAGTAATTGTAAGTTCTTGGAAGGAATACTATTATTATTATTATATTTTTTGGTTTCATATCATCTGGGTAATAGTAAGAGTTCAGTAAATATTTCCTTGATCTGAATATAGAGCACCTTAAAGATTTATGAAATATAAATATGTACACATACTCATGTACACAAACACACCTGTACATATTCACATGTATGCATATGCACATGTACACATGCATACTCTGAAAAACAGTAATAGTTTTAAATAATAAAGTTTTTTTTCCAAATTTATTTTATTTGAAGAAACAGAATAAGCAAAAAGAAAAACAAAAGCAATACAAAACAAAATGAAACAAAACAAGAGAGAACATTGTCAAGTGCCCAGTAGAACATCAGGGAGTATTCAAAATATATTACAACAAATACCAATTTGAGAAAGTATATATTTTAGTAAAAGAATATATTATATTCATGAATGTCCTTCTTTTCTTTACTTCCTTGTAAATTGTTTTTGTTCTCTGCTGCACATCTTATTTACTTTATTCTTTCCCCCCTTTCATCCCCCTCAACTAGCCCCAAGTAAGCAGCAGTTAAGAAAATATGTATTTATGTATACATATGTAGATATATACATACATACACACTCACACACATATACACCCTCCATATATACAAATGTCTTTACTCTCCCTGCTGACTTTCATTAAATTCTGCTCCATAACTTGGCTTAGTATTACTTAACTTCTTCCCACCCAGGAGTCTCTTTCTTGCCTTCTTCCCTCACCCTTTGCTTCCCCATCCACCAGTCCCTCCTTTCTTAATTTTTTTTATTAGATTTGGAGAGTGCTATACTCTTCATGAGTATATGTATGTATGTGTGTGTATATATATATATATAGTATTGTCTATTGATCCATTCTTGATATGAGTAGGTTTTCAGAACTATGAGCCCTCCTCCCCTCTAATGCCTCTGTGTCTATTTTTCCTCTGCTCCTTGTCTATATAAAATGATTACTATATTTACCTTTACTCTGCCAATCTTTCTTTTGAGTTTGCTCTATTGTTGATAAATTTTAAACATGAAGTATACATTTCCCATGTAAAAAAAAAAGTAAACAATTTTTCCATATTTAAAGTTTATCCATGTTGAGTTCTTTAAAATTTCTCTTTGATATTGGTTGTTGTATGTTAATTTTTCTGTTAAGTTCAGGTTTGGTTGATAGAAAGTCCTGAAAATCTGCCAGTTCATTAAATGTCCCTTTTTTCTCTTTGAAAATTATAGATAATTTGTTGGAGATGATATTTTTGGCCACAGGCCTAGTTCTTTTGTCTGTAGATATGATTTCAAGACCTGCAGTCTTTTATTGTAGCTGCTGCTAAGTCTTGTACAATTCTAAATGTACCACCAGCATATTTGAATTGTTTTTTTTTTTTCTTGTTTTCAAAATTTTCTCTTTGATCTGGGGGCTTCAAAATTTGACAATAACATTCTTATGTGTTTTCCACAAAAGCTCTCTTTGAGGTGCTGATCGGTAGATTTTTTTCTATTTCTACTTTTCCCTCATGTTCTGTCACTTCAGGATATTTTTTTTTCTTTCTTTCTACTTTTTTTTTTCTGAGACAATTTGAGGTTAAGTAACTTGCTCAGGATCACACAACTAGGAAGTGTTAAGTGTCTGATGGCAGATTTAAACTCAAGTCCTCCTGACTTCAGGGCTGGTGCTCTATCCACTGCATCACCTAGCTGCCTCTCCAGGATAATTTTCTAGGATTATTTCCTATGTTATTGTGTCTAGATTCTCTTTTTGGTCACAACTTTCTGGCAGTAAAATTATTCTTATATTTTCTCTTTTTGATCTGTTCTCCAGATCTATTGATTTTCTTATAAGATGTTTCACATTCTATTCTAGTTTCCTCATTCTTTATAATTTGATTTGTTATTTCTTGGTCTTTCATACTTTCACTGGCTTCCCTTTGCCCAATTCTAATTTTTAAAGAATTATTTTTATCTGAGACTCTATATTGCCTTTTCTAATTGGTTAATTTTTTTTTCATAATCTTGTTTTTCTTGGATGGTTTTAAATTTTTTCTTTAGTTTTTCCTCAATGTCTCATTTGATTTTTGAATTCTTTTTTGAGTTCTAAAAATTCTCTTTGGGTAGCAGCCATTTCATGTTACTCTTTGGGGTAGAAGCTTTTTTAAAATTTTTTTTTATTAGTGTCTTTCTCTGAAGATGAATCCCCTCTTCCTAGTTCCTATAATATGTTTCAGTGGTGGGGTTCTTTGCCAGTTCAATTTTTTTTTTCTAATAAGAGGTATTAGTGTAAGCATCTCTAATCATGGGGTGGATGATGCCTCAAGCTTCCCTTCAGCTCTCCACTTTGACTAGGAACTACCAAGAGCTCCACCTTCTTGCAGGTGCCCATAGCCAACAGTGCCCCTTCTCTGCTGCATTTGCCTCACCAGGCTTCTTTTCATTCAGGATTGCATTTTGCAGCATTCCCAATCAGCTGAGATTCACTCTGTCTTCCTGGATTCAAACCCCCATTCAACAAATAGTCCAGGAGATGAGAGTGTCTGTGGTTCCTGCTGAGGCTCCAGCCACACCTAACTAGTCCAAGGAATCCCCACTTGATGTTTCCGGGGTGCTAGCCTGGAAGAGTTTGCATTTCAGATAGGTTAATGATTTTTCTTCAGATCTTGTCCAGTTGTATCAGGAGGACCTCTATTCTGCTCCAAGACTTCTTGGTTTTTCACCAGTCTATGTTTGACCCTGAGGTGCAAATCTGTTCTATTTGTGAGGGAAATCAGGAGAGCTTGAAATTTACCAACCTAGTCTGCCATCTTCCCAGAATCCTCCAGTAGTCAACAAGTTTATATGAGACAGATTTGGGGATGGGGGGAAATATGGTTTATATTTCAATCAGTTCATTATACTTATTGATTTTATTTAATCATATATTTCAGTGGAAGAAATAGTATGCTAGTGTGTTAAGAAGTACCATTATACTATACAAAAGCTTTTAAAAACTTTTCCGTCTTCTTATTCTAAAACCATGAAAATTTTACAAATCCACTTCTAAACTTCTTAGAGCACTTGTGTCATTCATCTGCCAAATGTGTATGCATTGTTTTTTGGGGGTTTTTTGGTTAAATTTTATTTTTTTCAATAAGCAAAAATCAGTTTTCTTTCCCACCCATCCAGCTTTTCACCATTGGGGGAAAATCCAAGAAAAACAAATACTTTTTAATAAATACGCATAAGCAAGCAAAACAAGTTACCTCATTGTCCATATCTAAATATATGTGTGTATCTATGTATGCATATATATCTATATGTAGATATATGTGCAAATATATGTTTTATTCTGTATTCTCAGTCCATTTATGTCAAGAGGCGAATAGTGTAGAAGGATCCCTGAATTTGTTTTCTTGACTTGCCCTGTTTTCTAGAGATGGAAATCCCTAAACCAGCATAACAACAGTGATCTTTTGCAACTGAACTCAATTAAACTTTCAGTGCTCTTGAAACTGAATCAGCTACTGGCTCTTGCCAGTCTATTCAAACTGATAAAATATGCCCTGGGACACTTATCTTCCCTCCCTGACATTCTCAAGCCTTCCTGCTCTCTTTCACTCATTCTTTTCTACTGCTCACTCCCTCCTCACATGTCATTCTCATATGGGAACGGGTTGCCCCTTTTTGTCATACCCCATAAAATATCCAAAGCTTGGTTCAGATCATGGACTCCTTGGAGTTTCTACATGTGTGTGCTGTTCTCTGGTAATAATCAAGTTACTACCCATGTCTTGTTCAGTTGTCATGTTTGAGAGCTCCTGAATCATAAATGGTCACTTTATTGATCCGAGTTTTTAAGGTTTTCAAAGTTGTTTCTTTTTATAATATTATTATATAAATTTTTCTCCTGCTTCTGCTCCATTTACTCTGCAACAGTTCATCTAAATCTTCCCAGGTTTTTCTGAAACCATCCCTTCCATTATTCCTTATGACAGTGTTATTCTATTATACTTATATATCATAATTTGTTTAGTCATTCCTCAGTTGAGGGGCACCTCCTTAGTTTCCTGTTCTTTGCTACTACAAAAAAAGAGATTCCCTAAATATATTTGTCCATATGGGTTCTTTTCCTCTTTTCTTTGATCTCTTGGGAGTATAATAGTGTAATTGATAGATCAGAGTTATGCAGAATTTAGTAACTTCAGTGGAAAAGTTTGAAATTGCTTTATACAATGCTATAATACATCAATATACTTGTTTCTCTGCCAGCATTTATTATTTTCCTTTTTTGTCATAATTACTAATATAATTGAATTCAGGTAATCAGAGTAGCATTAATTTTTGTTTCTCTAATTTTTAGTGATTCAGAATTTTTTTTTCTTATGGCTCTTGATAGCTTGAATTTCTTCCTTAGCAAATTGTTTGTTCATAGCCTTTGGCCATTTATGTGTTCATTGTTTTGTTTTCCACAGGTCTTAGTCACTGTACCTTTGTCCTTGCTCCAGAAAGGTGCTATTCAGTTTAACCCACCATTGCCTGAGAGGAAAACAAAAGCCATCAACAGTTTAGGAGCAGGAATCATTGAAAAGGTAATTTTGATCACTTTGGTCCACCTTTGGAATTAAAGGGTCATTGTTAGTTGGTCTGTGAGATGTTCCCACATATTCTAGATCACTAGTACTTGTCATTATTCTTCATGGATGCATTCTGGCAGGGCTGGGAGCTCAGGGAATTCACTGTGAATTATAAAAGAGTTAATAGTTGAGTAAGAAGTTACCTACTGGAGTGGTTCCTCAGAGACATTGAACTTTGGACCAGTGTGAACACAGTTCAAAGTACAAGGTGTTGGCACTTGTTGGGAGTCAGATCTCTGGGGGAATCCACTTTGTTTCATGAGCAAAACAAGATTTTCTATGATGGAACTATATGATGAAAACAGGACGATCTTGCATGTAGACATTTAGTAAATCTATATATTAATGTGGCAGTAAAAAAGACAAGGTACATTCTCTTTTTCAAAAGTTCTAAAATTTAGAAGCAGCATGAGTTAAAAAGAACCTTTTATTTACTTCTTACAATAATCACTCCAACTTAAAATTGAAAGGAGTTGGGTAGATAGTTGAATCCAAATCAAACTGCAAAATAAACTTTGCCGAGTGATTATAATGATTGATCAAGAGATCATGTATCCAAAGCTCAGAGGCCATTTAGTAATATAGCTGCCTCATTTTATATATGAGGAAGTTGAAGCCCAAGAAGGTTAATCAGTTATTTGCTAAACTTTATTACTATGTTAAATGCTAGGGTTACAAAAAGAAGTAAAACATGGTTCTTGCCCTCAAGGAGCTGACATTAGATTCCTAAGTCTAATGAGGGAAACAGCATGCAAATAAATATATAAAAAGAAAGTTACAAATAGTATAAATAGGAAATAATTAATAGAGGGGAGGTAATAGAATTAAGAGGAGTTGGGAAAGGTTCCAGAAGATGAGATTTTCATTGAGACTTAAAGGAAGCCATGGAATCCAGTAGGTGGAGTTGAAGGAGAACATTTGTAGAAATGGGTGACTGCCAGAGAAAATGTCCAGAGCCAAGAGATGTAGTATTTTATTTGTGGAATAGCCAGTAGGCTAGTGAGGCCCGATTGAAAAATGTGTGCTGAGGAGTAGAGTATAAGAAAACTGGAAAAGTCTGTAGTGGGTTATGAAGAGCTTTGAATGCTAAAGAGAATTTTGTATTTGATCCTGAAGGCAATAAGGAGCTACTGGACTTTATTGAGTAAGAGAGTGACAAGGTCAGATTTGTGCTTTAAGAAAATCATTGCAGTGGGGAAAGCAAACCCACCAGCAGGCTATTACAATAATGTTCTAGTCTAGTCAGAAGTGATTGAAGTATTGCATCAGGGTTCTGACAGTGCCAGAGAAGAGAAGGAGGCATATTTGGAAGATGTTGCAAAGGTGAATCTGACAAGCCTTGGCAGCAGATTTCATGGGGATGGAGGGAGGAAATGAGAGAGTGAGGAGATGAGGATGACTCCCAGGTTGTGAACCTGAGGGACAGGGAAATTAGTATTGCACTCTCTAGTAATAGGGAAGGTGAGAAGTGAGGGGAGGGTTGGGGGAAAGATGATGAATTCTGTTTTGGACTTGTTTGGTTTAAGATGTACTGGATATACAGTTTGAGATGTCTGAAAGGTAGTTGGAAAGGCAAGACTGGAAGTCAATAAAGCTGGAGCAGAATAAGTAGATTTTAGAATCATTAGTGGAGAGATGGTAATTAAATCCATAGGAGTTGTGAAATCACCAAGTAAAGTGAGCAGAGAAGAGAGCCCAGGACATATCCCTAAGGGACATTCAGATTAGAGAATATGAGAATCCAGCAAAGGAGACTGTGAAAGACTAACCAAATTGTAATAGGCTTAGAGAACAAGAGGAGAGAAAGTGGAAGCATTGCAAAGAGCCTTTTTGAGGAGCTTAGCTATAAAAAACAGAAGAGATACAGAATGGTAATTGTTAGTAGGATTGGGAAGATCAGGTGAGAGTTTTCAGGATGGGAAAGACATCATCATGTTTGTAGGCAATAGGGAATAAGCTAGTAGAGAGGAAGAGATTGAGAATAGATGCTAGAGTGGGTTTGACATTTGGAAGGTGGTAGGCAGGGGAATTTTGTGGGGGAGGAGATGGGATGAAATGAAATCACTTGAACAAGTAGAGGGTCTAGCCTTGGTAAGGAGTAAGACTACTTTATCATGTGAAACAAAGGTGAGGGAAGTGAGAATAGGAGAAGGCATCTGAGTGATAGATGATGAGGAACAAAGGAGAAATGAAGCTCCTAGTGAAAGGCCTCAATTTTTTCTGTAAAATATGAGGCAAGCTTCTTGTGTGAGTGTAGGGGGGAAAGAATCATGGGAAGTTTGAGGAGAGATTAAAAAAATGTTGCTGTGGAGAGTAGGATAATGAATTGATAAAGGAGGAGTTGGGATTGCATAGCAGAATGAAAGTCCACTTGAGGTTGTATCATATCAATTTGTAAAGGATTTAGTCAGAATGGTTGTATGATTTTCTCCACTTTGACTCAGCATGTTTTTGGAGCAAAGGCAGTGAATGATGGGAGTGATCCAAGAATACTCATAAAACAAGAGAGCTAGCCAAGATGTCTATGGCTCTTGAGCCAATTAATAACAATTTCTTTCTGTTAATAAGTGAGGCAGCAAGATGGTGAATAGAGATCTCAATTTGAAATACCTGTGTTCAAATTCTTTCCAATGGCACTTAACTAACTCTGTGAGTCTGAGTAAGCCACTTAAATCTTTCAGTGCCCTAGACATTTCTCTGAGACAGTAAGTTTCAGAGAAGGTGCCTATTGGCGTTGATGATTTTTTCACCTTAGACTTTCCTCTAATAACAAAATCATAGGTCTGGTTCCTATCATTAATAATAGGTGACTCACATTAAATAGTCCTTTAAGGTTTATAAAACTATAACAGTGCTATGAAGTTGAAGGTATTATCTCTGTTTTACAAAAGAAGAAACTAAAAACAAGAGATTAAGTGACTCTTTATGTTCATACAGCTAGTATATCTTAAATTTGGGACTCAGGACCAGCATTTTTTTTTACTATTATATTTCTATTGGGACAGATAGATTACATTTCTTTCTATCTTTAATTTTACCACTTAACTTGGTCAATACTAACTAGTGTAAGGACCCATATTTGTCAATTTACTTGCTTCTTTAGTAGTTTCCACAAATGTCCATATAGTTGGAGACTCTATGTGACCATATTAGCTTGTATGTGGCTGCTTTAAAATGAGGTTGGCAGGAATGTTTCAGAGGATTTATGATCTAATTGATGTTAGTATTACTTCCACTGATGCACACTATACCTTTTTTTTCCTTAATAGCTTATTTTTCTAAATACATGCAAAGATAGTTTTCATCATTCACCTTTGCAAAACTTTGTGTTCCAAATTTTTCTTCCTCCCTTTCCCTTACCTCCTCTCATAGACAGAAATAATCCAATATAGGTTAAATGTGCAATTCTTCTAACCATATTTCTATATTTGTCATGCTATGCAAAAAGGTGAAAGTAAAAAAACACGAGGAAAAAAATAAGCAAACACACAATAACAACAACAGCAAAGGTGAAAATATTATCAAAATCCACCTTCAGTCCCCATGATCCTCTTTTTGGATGCAGATGGCTCTTTCCATCACAAGTCTATTGGAATTGCCCTGAATCACTTCATTGTTGAAAAGAGCCATGTTCATCACAGTTAATTATCGCACAGTCTTGTTGCTGTGTACAGTGAGAAAACCAACAATACAAATAGGCACCTTTTCTGAAACTCACTTCACTTAGCATTAGTTCATGTAAGTCTTTCCAGGATTTTCTAAAATCATCCTGCCGATCATTTCTTTTTCTTAAATTTTATTAATACTTTTTATTTGCAAAACATATGTATGGGTAATTCTTCAACATTAACCCTTACAAAGCTTTCTATTACAAATTCCCCCCCCCCTATTCCCCACCCCTCCCCTAGATGGCAGGATATCCACAACATGTTAATTATGTTAAAATACTTAAGAAATCGAATATATGTATACTTATTTCCACACATCATTTTTGTGCAGGAGAAATCATATCTACAAAAAAAATCATCAGATAAAGGAAATACAATGCAAGCAAACATCAATAGAGAGCATGAAAATGATATGTTGTAGTCTACATCTCATATCCCTCTCTCTGGGTGTATATGGCTTTCTTCACTGAACAATTGGAACTGGTTTGAAGCATTTCATTGTTGAAGAGAGCCATATCCACTGCTGATCATTTCTTACAGAACAATAATAATCTTTTACATTCATATACTATTACTTATTCAGCCATTCCCCAGCTGATGGGGAATTTCTAGTTTCTTGCTAATACAAAAAGGGCTACTGCAAACATTTTGTACATGGGCCCTTTTCCCTTTTTTGTGATCTTTTTGGGATACTGACACTGCTGGATCAAAGAGTATGTGCAATTTGATAGCCCTTTGGGCACAGTTCCAAATTGCTCTCCATAAAGTTAGATCAATTCACAACTCCACCAACAATGCATTATCGTCTCAATTTTCCTATATCTACAACATTTGTAATTATCTTTTCCTATCATCTCAGCCAATCCGAGAGTTGTGAAGTGTTACATCAGAGTCATCTTAAATTTTCATTTCTCTAATCAGTAGTAATTTAGAGCATTTTCCCCACACTATAACTCTTCTAAGCCTATGCATCTTCTTTGTGATATAATAAACCCATCTTACTTTTTGGTCTTTTTTTTGGATGACATGATATATGAAAGTGGGATTCACTTACACTTGTTTTAGCATCACCTTCCTATCTTGCTGTGAGTTGTCAGTCAAAAGAGAAGATGCTAAAATATGGGGAATTAGCATTTTTAACAGTTAAAAAAAACAAACCATTCTTTCTTCCACTCTCCAGATTGCCTTGGAATTTCCTTATAGATTCTGGGACAGTAAGATCCAAGGAGCTGATTTTTTTGGCCATGTTCCTCCTTGTTCCAGCAAGCGTGGACTCTTTGCTGTTTTTTATGATATGGATCCTCAGGTATGAGATCTATGTAATGTGGTTTGAATCCTCTTATTCTAGCCTAAAATTTGGTTTAATTACTCAACATTTGCCAAGACCAAACACTGTTTATGCAAAGAATATAAAAAACATTACTTAGGAATTTGCATTCTAAAGGTGGGGGGAGACTGTGTTTATGGAAAAGGTACTCTTAACATACCCTTATTTTCCTAGAATTTAAGTTTCTGAGACTCAAAGTGAATATGAGAATTTGGGGACAGCATGTATTTATTTCAGATCAATTAGGAATAATTACCTATCAAACTACTGTCATGATGCTCAAATCATTGAAAATTTAAACATCTACAAGTGTACTTAGTGAGACTGTCCAAAATACAAGAAAGTAATCTTGTGTCTAGGTGAGATTTTGACTGACAGGAAAAAGGAAACCTGGGACTAAGAAAGGATAGAGTGGAGAACCTGAAATGATTGTAATACTGCAACCATAATTGAAGCTTGGGACAATTGTACAATTTATGATGTGTTTTGCTCTTGCTGCTGTTATATAAACTTATTTTTGGAGCCTCTTGTTTCTGAAGTTCATCAATTTTTATAAGGAAATAAGTGGTAGACTTCCTGTATCCATGCAGGAAAAGGCCTTTAACAATTAAATTTCATCCTGGCCCTAAACTTTTGCATTTTTCAATCTTCTACCACACTTCATTATTACGAAAATATGTAAGGAAAGATCACTCATTTTGGAGTGGCTTTGTGGAGGGAAGAATATCCATTTAAATAAAGAGTTGCATATCACTGCAGATGCCTAAATAAGAGTGAAATTGAGTAAAAGAATGAATTGGTGAGTGAAGAAAAAAAACAGGAAAAGTCATTTTGAGAAAAGGAAAAGCTCTTGCTCTCTCTCCCTCCCTCCCTCCCTCCCTCCCTCCCTCCCCCTTTTGCTATCTTGGAATAGCAAGTTAGAAGATATGGTTAGTTTTTTATAAAAATTAAGCAATTTTTTCCTGGTATTTTTTCAGGGTAAATATAGTGTTTTGATGTCAGTCATCACTGGAGAGGCTGTAGCATCCATTAAGAACTTGGATGATAAACAAGTCTTACAACAGTGTATGGCCACACTCCGGGAACTATTCAAAGAGCAGGTGAGACTCTTCAAAATGAGAAAGAGATGCCACCCAGTAATCTGTTATTCTTTGTAAAACTAAAACTGGTCAAAAAGGAAGAGAATGAAGAGAACCGTGTATTCTTTAAGTGTTTTCCTAAATTTTACTTTTTACTACCAATGTTGGCTAAAAATTGATTTGCCCTGTTGTGTGTCTCCTTTTCTGTGGTTATCTTGGGGATTTCTTCTCAGTTTAAAATTTGAAGGCTCCAATATATCACTTTGTATTGAGGACTGTATATAATTCAAACTTTAGCAAACATAGCTATTATTTCCTTTAAAAGAATGTAATTGATAGTGTTCTAGCAATCATAGGTTAATCTTCAGATTTGAAAGGAATCTTGGATATTGCTTTGGCCACCCATCTCATTTTGCCTGTAAAGAAAATCGAGACACACAGAGGAGAAATAACTTGTCTCAGTTTGCACAGGTAGCAAGTAGCAGAACCAAGATTTGAACCCAGGTCTTTTGATGCCAGTTCTGGTGCTTTCTGCTCCATGATATGCATGTACTGATATCAGGTATATAATTTTTCCCTTAAGAAGAATGCGACAAGAAGCAATGGCCTCCTAATTTGGATGTCTGATTCCCTTCTCTTCCTGCACCAATTCTTCCTTCATGCAGATACCAAATTTAATATTCTTAAAGCAGTGTCATTTCTTTTTTATTATTATTTTTATTATTTTTATTAATACTTTTTATTTGGAAAACATATGTATTGGTAATTCCTAAACATTAACCCTTACAAAGCTTTCTGTTACAAATTTTTCCCCCTTACTCCCCACCCCTCCCCTAGATGGCAGGATATCCACTACATGATAATTATGTTAGAATACTTAAGAAATCGAATATATGTATAGTTATTGCATCATTTTTTATGCAGGAGAAATTGTATCTACAAGAAAGAATAATCCAATAAAGGAAGTACAATGCAAGCAAATCTCAATAGAGAACATGAAAATGTTATGTTGTGTCCACATTTCACATCCCTCTCTCTGGGTGTATATGACTCTCTTCACCAAACAATTGGAACTGGTTTGAAGCATTTCATTGTTGAAGAGTCATGTCCATTAGAACTGATCCTCATATAATATTGTTGTTGCTGTGTATAATGATCTCCTGGTTCTGTTCATTTCACTCAGCATCAGTTCATGCAAGTCTCTCCAGGCCTCTCTGAAATCGTCCTGCTGGTCGTTTCTTACAGAGCCATGATATTCCATAACATTCATATACCATAATTTATTCAGCCACTCTCCAATTGATGGGCATCCATTCAGTTTCCAGTTTCTAGCCACTACAAAAAGGGCTGTCGCAAACATTCTTGCACATATGGGGCCCTTTCTTTCTTTTATGATTTCTTTGAGATATAAGCCCAATAGAAACACAGCAGTGTCATTTCTTTGCTAAAATAGTTCCTGTGGTTATACACTGTCACTAGGCTAAAATAAAAAGACCTTGGTCATTTCAAGTCCTTTCAGAATCTGGTTCCAACTAACCTCTCAAGACATCCCCCTCATCCCTTCTCATATTTTGCATTACAGCCAAACAGGCCTATTCATTTCTCTTATCACTCTGCCTTTGTACTTTTAGATAGGTTTTCTCCTTGGTCTGAAATGTGCATACCTCCTTCACCATCATCTGTTGGAATCCCTATACTCTTCAAGGTTCAGCTCATATGTTTTCTCTTACAGGAGGCCTTTATTAGCACTCCTCCCCCTTGTTAGTGCATTCCTGCAAATACTTTGTATTAACTTTTCTAAGTATGTGTTTTCTCCATTCCTCCACCAATAAAACATAAGCTTCTTAGGACAGGGCTTGAATCCTTTTTTCTCCTTAAATATCCAACACCTAGCAAAGTTCCTCTTAAGAAGGCTTGTTGAATTGGATTTTTACATTTGCATCAAATTGCCTTTTTCTCCAAGTGGTCTCCAATTTAGGAGTTTTATTTCAGTAGTTTGGAAATTGTTTAGAATTTGAAATCTCCCCCCCGTCCCCCGAGGGTAACAGTGTTATAAAGTTTGGTTAGGTTTGCAGGTTAGCCCAGGAAAACCTGTTCAATCCATAATGTACTTAAAGTATCATATTAGCCACAAAATTTAAAGCTAGAAGGGACAGTGGAGGTCATATACTCCAACTCTTGGTTTATATAAAGGGAAACAAGCCTAGAGAGTGTGAATGATTTGCCCAGAATTACATAGTAGCAGAGATAAGATCAGATATTTGTCTCTTCCCGTTCCAGTACCTTTTCTAATTTCACCATCATTTGTAAGTTTCTTATAGGGAAATTGCATTCAGAATTCTAATTTAGGATTCCTGTCCTCTCTACCCCTCCACTCTTTTTTAGTTTACAAGTTTAGAGAAGCTGAAACCTTCCCATTTCCAAGACACAAGTGGTAATTCTTAGGCTCTGAGACAGAGGTTCTGATAGAGTTGGAAGTAGAATAGAGATTTGTTTACTGTTTCTTAGGTATTGGTGTGTTTACTTAAATATATTAGAGCATGTACACACATTAGTCTTTACAACTTTACTACTTTCTTCGGTGTCCTTTGGTAGTGTCTATAAAATTGAATGAGACTAAGCATTTAAATAGCATCTACCATGTGTCAGTCACTACGTTCAGAGGGAAAAAGGGAGGGAAGGAGTGGAGGGAGAGAAGGAAGGAGATAAAGGGAGGAAAAATTTAATAAGGCATTGGGCTAAGCATTTTGCAAATATTTCATTTGATTCTCACAACAACCCTGAGAGAATCTGTTATCCCCATTTTACAGTTGAGGAAACAAGTGACATCCAGGGTATACAGCTAGTAAGGATCTGAGGCTGGATTTGAAGTCAGCTCTTCCTAGACTATAGACCTAGCTGTCTACACAGTGGAAAACTCTGGATTCAGAATTAGCCCACCAGGCTTCATTGAGCCTCTGCCCGGATCTAAAACTCATTGTAGGATTTTATCTTTTTACCTTAAGAATAAAAAGAAACTGCCTCATAATTATATTTTATATATCCTGATTTTTTTTTTGCTATTTTTTTGGGGGATAATGGGGGAGTCCATAGGATAAGGCTTAGGAACTAGATTTGTAATTTCATTGATATATAGGGAACTGTTAAGAGGAAGAAACTTCCATATCTTTCTCTGCAAATAAGTCCTTTCTCTGACACTTCTAGTCATGAGTTAGTTGTCCTGAGCACTCAGAGCTTAAATGATTTGCTCAGGGTCACTTAAGCCATTATGTGTCAGAGGTGAGAATGGAATTCAGATTTTCCCCCCGCTTTGAGGTGAACTCACTATCCAGTATGCTAGTAGGCCTGTAGATATTGTTTAATCAAACACTTTTAAGCCATCTTTGCTTATAATTGATTGCAAATAACCATATGAAATATTTTCAGTCGATTTGAATTTTTCCTCATCCAATATGTTTGTTTTCTCCTCACCCTGCTACTCTCTAGTTTCCAAACACTTTTTTGCCACTAGAAGTCTGAGTCAAGACATAAAATCTTTAGGAAGGCATACTGATATATTAAGTATAAGAAAATGAATGTCTCTCCCTCTCTCTCCCTGCCCTCCCCCCATTATTTAATTTCAGTTGTATGGTATGATTTTTTTTTAAATTTCTGGTCAACACAGGAAATACCAGACCCAGTAAACTTCTTTGTTACTCGGTGGAACACAGAGCCATGGATCCAGATGGCATATAGTTTTGTAAAGACAGGTGGAAGTGGTGAAGCTTATGACATCCTAGCAGAAGACATACAAGGCACTATATTTTTTGCTGGTGAGGTATGTGACTTGATTCCCCAACATCTAACCACATTTGGTTAATTTTATTTTTAATGCCCCATGGATCTACTTAGGACCAAGGAAAAATTGGTTAAATAAGAGATATGTACCAGACACATTTGTGATAGTGTCTAGAAAAATTATCTCTTAACTATAGGAGTATTATGTTTACACTGTGTGCCTACTTGCTGTTTAGGTGTTCATCTTGGTATTTTCTCGTACAAGAATATCATACTTAATATTAATTGGTTCAACAAAAATACTATACTAGGAGAAATTATCTTACAGATGGTTATTGGTACTATGTTGATAAATGGGCAGTGATCATCTTATAGTGTCATTACCTATGTAATGGAACTTAACTATAATCTTATCAAAATATCAGTGTAAAATGTTAGTTGAAAATGACCTTATGTTGTATGTCTATAGAGTAAAATTTAATTTTTGATTTAAGTTCTACCAAACTCTCTGATCTCTTTCCTTGCTTTGTGTGACCATGTGTAATTATAACTTTAGAGCATGCTTTACTTTATTACCTCAGTTTTTTATATCTGATCTCATTCATACCGTTACAGGCAACAAATAGGCACTTTCCACAAACAGTCACAGGGGCATACCTGAGTGGTGTACGAGAAGCAAGCAAGATAGCAGCATTTTAATTCTATTTTTCTCTGGACCCAACTCCTTCTCCTAAGGGACAAACATTGCAAACAAAAATGGACACTGTGTTTCAACTGATTTTTCTTAATGTTTTGGATACCAGAAATTGAAAAATTTCTATTGTGATGTATTGATGTTTGTTTAGCACTAAATATGGAAGCACTAGCCACAGAAAAATATTAGCACTTATATTTGACTATTTTTCTCTTAACTAGCTCACATTATTTCTATAGCCTTTTGTGTTTCAAACAGTAAGGCTATGGTAATGACCTTGTGTCTTAAAGTAAGGTTCATGGTTGGAGACTTACTTAAAATTTGTGTTTCATCCAGTGTGTCACCTTCAAAAGGTGAAAAACTAAAGAAACCATTGAACCATCTAGATGTAGCCATGAATCTAAATCATGAAAATTCATCCTCTTTATCACATGAGCCTTAAGACTTTTGTATGTCCCTAAAACTAAGCTTTTATTTATAGCTTGGATAACAGAGATGGCATTATGCAGATCTTTGCTTTAATCAAAGATAAGCCAAAACTCTGAAACTATTTTTTGTACTGTACATATTTCTTCCTGTTGGCTACTTGGAGGGTATTTAAATTTTATTAATCTTTTATGATAAAACATTTTCAATTTTTTCAGTAACATTTGTAAAAGAGCCAAAAGTAATCTCTTCTCAGAAGCAAATTTCTCAAACCATTGAATTGCTTAGGAAATTAGCCTGAATAACTGAGAATCGGAAATAAACTTTATTTAGTTTTGTATTAAAGTGGCATTAAAAAGGCTCTTTTTTTTTTTTGAAGCCAAACTTCATGGTAAAGATACTTGAAATGTCCTTAAGAATGGCAATCACTATTGAAGATTTGAGAAAATAATTTTGTAAAATTTAGAAAAAGACTTTTGCTAGAAATAAAACACAAATAACTGGAATATATCTTCTAATAGATCTCTGCTCAAAGTATTCCATAGGCAGGTCCAGTGGAAAATTACAGAAAAATGTCAGAATTTCCTAATCTCCCTTTTCCCCATTTTCTATTAACCCCATCCTATACACATACATATATGCGCACATGCACACGCGCACACACATGCGCACCTAGAAACAAAACTTAATTTGATTATACACTGCTTAATGTTACTTAAAATAACATTTTCATGAGGCTTACCTTATGAAGAGATCCAGTGAAAGCTATTTTGTGTTATTTGTGTTCAAATAATGCCCCATTGTGAATATAGTTAATCACAATCGCCAATGTAAAATGTCTGGGAATATTTATAACTAGTTGTTTTTTCTAATCCAAAAATGGCAATTTAACCTACTTTTCAGTGATTTAAAAATTGAACCTTAAGGGTATAACCTAAACATTTCTGCTTAATATTCAAATCTAAGTCAACCATAATTGCTAGCACAATTATCTTAAACATATGAGGAAAAATTTAGAAGTAGTGTTTTAAATTTAAAAACAAAAAACAAAAACCCAAACATGGTCAAGCATATTCCCAGAGTAGGGTGAAAATATAACTTTTTCTCATTGTTAAAGAGGATAAATTAAAATTTCAGAATTACTATTAATAAAATTTATCTATAAGAGAACATTGGTATTAATTGGAATATTACACCTTTAACTATTGAACATATTAAAGATAGGGAAAAAGTTAAATTATCAGTGCAAAGCATCAAGGTTAAATGATAACACACATACACACACATATCCTCATCCTCACAACTAAATTATGTCAGTATATGAGGATATTTAAAAACCGTACTTTTAAGTTGTGGGGAAAAACATAACTACATGAAAAATTCTAGTAAATGTTTATATTTTGAAACTAGTAGTCTAATTTTGAGGCTTTGTTATTTAACCGGCCACGATATTCTTTTTTCTCAATCTTGGGAGTTGAATGTGCATGTCTTTCCATTTTGTCTACAAAGACTTGTAAATATACAATGAACCTTTTTTTTTTTTAAGTATATTGTTTGAATGCAGAGCATGATCTCTTCTTATGTGACTATGTTAAAAGATGCGTAATAAAACTGGAAATGTCTGCTTTTTGGTAAAATGTGCTTTATTAATTTCTGATCGATATTCAAACCATTAAGACTAAATGGATTTATACATTCGTACAGCCTTCCATGAGTTTAAACATTTTAACCCAGCTTAAGCACTCCTACCAATCCAGCAGTCTTTTTACTAATTCTTCATATCTCTGAGTTGATAATCTTTTTATAGCCCAAGTGCTTTTATAAACACTTTCATGAAAACCAGGATACAGGATCTAGGATTTTAGTTCTGTGAGTGCTGGACTTTTATAATTTTTCAGGAGTTGATTCACAAAAATCTATAACTCCAGTTATAAACCTGATTCTATGCCACATTAAGTAGGACTTCATTGGAGAAAATTTAGAGTGACCAAGTTGACAGACTTAAAAATAAAGTGTAAGCCTTAATTCAAGGTAAAAATTAAAATCTATAAGTATGATATGATCCTGTACAAGTGTCAAGTACATTAGCTCCAAATGAACTGAGCCTGGTGAGGAAAAGATGGTATCAAAAAACACTGCTTTAGCTATACTTGGGAAAAGAGGATCCCAGAAGGGACAGGAGATTTAAAGTTACAATAGCTGACACTAAAGAAAAGGCAGAGACACTCAATTTTTTCTACCAAAGAAAATGTTTTTTGGACTTAAAGACATAATAGGGAATAATAGAGAAAAGGGAATTTTGATAATCATGAGAAAACTACCTGCACTTAATGAGGTCAAATCACTAATCCCAAGTGGATAATATTGTCAGATGGTAACAGACTATTATCATTCAAATTCGTAATTGCCAAATTAATCACTGTTGGTGATTTTTGAAAGACTGGTGAATGATAAATGTAGGGCTGAATTAGAAAAGGGGCACGTGTCCTGAATAAAAACTCAATTATACAACTAGGAGCTTGTCTTCAATTTCTGTTAAAATTTAGAACATATTTAGAAAGGAAAGTCATTATTTAGAAAAAGAAGCAATGGTCAGAAAGCCATTATGACAGTTATATATGGTTTTTTAAAGGCTTGCCAAGAAATTTTAGAGTATCATTTTTGTGTCCTTACAACTCTAGGAATTATTATGCCTCATTTTAGCGATGAGACATATTGAGTGACTTGCCTTGGGTCACAGAGGCAAATATCTGAAGCAGGATTTGAACTTGGGTATTTCAGATTCTAGGTACTTTTTCTACTGCATCACCTAGCTGCCCAGTATAATTTCACTGTGACCAAGTTATGCAAACAAACCTCATATCCTCTGTTAGATGGATAGTTCAGAGGAATGCATTCTTACCATGTGGGTGCATGTATAGACTCATCTGCATAGGTTTTAGCAAAGTTCTTGACAAAATCATACTACTGTTGTGGACAGGATTTAAGGACTGAATGCTAGAAAATAGTTTCCAAAGTAGGAGATCATGGCATGAACCAAAAGTGGTTTGTACTCCATTTACAGCATAGGAAAGTAGGTTGCATCTCACCTTCAAGTCAAAAATGGGACTTTCCCAACAGTTTTATCTACCCATCACTCATGATTGCCCTGTAATACATTCCTGCTACACCTCCTAACATTGTAGGTTTCCAACTGAAGATAAGGGCACCCTTAGCAGCAGCTGCACAATGGCTGCTCCAGAAGCTCCTTAGAAAGTGAGCTGCCCTAATCCAAGACAATTCTTAAGGACTTATGATGAAAAATACTATCCACCCCAGAGAAAGAATTGATGGTGTTTAAATACAGACTGAAGTTTACCTTTTTTTTTTTTGGTGTTTTCTTGTACTTGACCAGTATGGAAATACTTTGCATGATTATGCTATTTATTACTTTTATCAAATTGCTTGCCTTCTCAATTGGGGGTGGAGAGGGAGAATTTGGAATTCAACATTTTAAAAATTGTTTTTACATTAACTGGGGAAAAATAAACATTCAAAAAAAAGTGAGTTGTATATTCAAGGCAGTGACTGTGGGAACCACTTTCTTCTCCCTATCTTTTCCATTTTAGGTGGAACAGTAAGTAATCTAGAGAGGTTGTAATGTGGCTTGGAGATATCCCAATTTATTTCTCTATTCTGTCTAAACATTCCTATTTTAGTTGAGCAGGCCATCAATCTTCCAGTCACTTAGGTTCCCAATGTTGGAGTCATACTCACCTCCTATAGACACTTAAAATGCCATTTAGCCACTTGACATACAGCCCGAGTGTCACAAGGTGCCATCCCTCAACCTTAACTGCCATTGGGCCCTTCTCTTCTCTTGAAAAGACAATGATCCCATCTATTCCTGTCCCAAACCTTCACTTTCTCCTTCCCCAAAGTGATGAGCCAGCTCTCTTCAAGCCCTTCTCACCTATGGAGTGCACGTGACTTACCTAGAGGAATCACAAACTTTAATCTCTCCAATAAATGCAGTCTTTCCCATCTGCCTTACTACTATACCCTACAGAATCCCTATCACTTTGCCACCTCCTGTATCTCCATGGAACCCTTAAAACTACTTACCCATCTGCTAAATCCTCCTGTTTTCTCTCCCTCAATTAGACTATAAACTCCCTTTGAGAGTAGTGACTCACTCTTCTGTTTGTATACTTGGGCTTTAAATACAGTGCTGGTACATAATGCTTAAATGCTTTTTAATTTATTCATTCATTCAGCCTCAGCACTTCACATTTTACTCATTCTATACAGGCAGTTGCCATCTCTTCCTGTCATATGTCCACATTTCAAATAAGGCTCCTTCTCCTTATGTAGTCAACACCCTAACTCAGGCCCTCCATCACCTTTTATCTAGATTTTTGCCTCTTCCTGATCTTTTTTCTCCAGTACAAGTCTCTCATACCTTTACTCAAACAGCTTTGTAATGATTCCAGCACCAAATATAAACTCCTGTCTGGCATTTAAAGTCCTTCACAACTCAACCTAACGTACTTTTCCAGTCTTATGCATTACCTGCCCAAAGTTCAAGTTTAATGCTTTTTCTATTTTATCATGCTCCCATTTTGGAAAGACTGGTTAAAATGCACAAGGAGCTTCCAGCTCACTTAAATGTTCATCACCATTTCTGGAAAGCTTTTGAAAATTTTTGAGGTTTTAGTCACTTTCCCAGAAGATGTATCTTCATTGAATGCCTTGGGAAACTTCATCAACAAGTTTTTTATAGCCCATCCTTCACTCCTTCCCAAACTCTACTGGCCAGACAAAATGGCCTTCTTGCCGTTTTTCACACCCATACAAAAACATGAGGAAATTAAGATATACCACCCCTTAAATAGAACCAAAGAGAAAATGATTTATAACAAAGACTTACTGCTTGCTGAGTTAAAACAATTCAAATGTACAAGTTTTATTTGGTACATATATCTGTATACTGAGAAACAGGACATCTGAAGAAAAGCTGTTATTTTCACTGTTATTACTGCTGATTGTTCTTTTATCATCTTCCAATAAAAAGTATTTAAAATATTCACTTGGCTACATTGATCAAATTAAATAAATAATTACTAAACAACTGTTATTTATAAGCCTTTTTCATCTCCCAAGGCATATAGAGCAGTTTAAAAAATATTCACATATTAGGGGGGTACATGACAGCTCTCTTTGAGTATCTGAAAAACTCTACTTCGCCTTACAGGAATTAAATGTAAAAGGGAAAATTTAGAATGTAAATACTAGGGCCCCATCAGTCCTCATACATATTTTCTATTCCAGCATGATTTAATAACAGCAAATGCCCCCAATATTTCAAAGAATAGTCCCTTGGGACCCAATTACTTCTGGTAACTATGTAGAACCCCAAACTTTAATATAAAGAATAGCCACAGCCACAGTTAAATCTGACATCTCTAAACCACTGAAGTAGGAAAGATCACTGAAATATACCTCTAAGTAGATTGTTGGAAACATTTTGTCCCATGTTGAAGTAATCCTTATTGAATAATATGAGAAATGAACTTTTAAAAACCAGTGTGTACCCACCTTCTGAAAACCATGAAATATAATCTGTGGATTGTTTTGTTCATTTCAATTTCAGTTAACAACACTATTTTTACCTCATTATTAAATGGATGTTTCATCATAGTACAAATTGGTTTTTGAACATAAAGCTAGCAATTTAATATATATTTCTGTAATTCCTATCAATCAAAAGATCATTTGCATAACATTAATAGGTAACTGCAATGTACCAGGCACTATGCTAAATGACAGGGCAACAAAGAGCAAAATCCCCTCAAGGAACTTGCCATCTAACAAATGAGATAATAAATATATAACTATAGGCAAAATGAATATAAGGTAATATTGAGGGAGCAAGAAAAGCTTCAGTTAAAAGATGACACTTGAAGTTTGAAGGAAACCAGGGATTCCAAAAGACAAAGATAAGGGAGTGGGTTATAGACATGCGAAGAGCCAGTGTCATAGCATAGACAATGGGAATTTTGTGTACAAGGAATAACAACTATGCTGGACTGCAAAATGCATGTAATGTGTAAGAAGAGTAGAAAGGCTAGAAGAGTTCAGATTGTGAAGAGATTTAATGCCAAATAGAGGAGTTCATTATAATTAATTCTAAATATAATGGGGAACTTTGGAGTCTACCAAATGGGGATGTTAATCAAATTCAGTTTTTAGAAAAATCACTCTTGGCAACTGTGTGGTAGGTTGGAATGGGGAAAAGCAAGACAATCCAAAGTAAGTTTGGAAGAATGATTGCAGAAAGAGAAAAAGCAGAGGCACCAAATGTAGATACTCTTTCATGGAAGATGGCTGAGGAGACATAGTTGGGATCTACCAAGAGTTTTCCCTCCCCAAAGAATGGAGATGTTAATGCAGTTTTAAGCAAGAAGTCAGAAAATAATATTAAAGTTAGAATGGGTATAATGTTGTGACCAGTGTACTGGAACTAAGATATAGAACCACAAATATGTTTAGAAAAGTTGGCTTTGGCAAGAAAAAGGCCAACATATTGGAGTATTGATAAAAATGGTGAGATGATGCCAATGATACAAGAATTCTCAACACATGGTTTTGGTTTTGGGTTTTTTTTTCCCCTCATAAACTATGAGATAAGGAATAGTTACAAAGGAGGCTTGAGGACACAGCATGTGAATTGATAAACTGACCAGTATGGATTATCCCTTCCCCTGGCCAAAATATACATGAATACAGATCAAGCATTTTCATACCTTTCCAGTCCCACTTCTTGTTATGTAGTACAATTAGAATTAAATTTGATATATTTATCACTCATTCCTCATGAAGACAATTTAGAAAATACCTTCATTTCTATGGTCTCTACTGTATTATTATCTTCTCTAGGGATGACAGTACAGTTTCTTATTGGTGCCAGCTGGCTTTTGTCTAACACATGATATAAAGATTAAGCCCATGGGGTTCTGGGCCTTTGCCCAGAATGTGAAAACCATTTTACAGTTCCAAGTCCAGGTACTCCACTGAGTGTTGCCCATGAACCAAAGCAAAGGGGGTCACACGCACACTGAGACTGTTCCCTGTTGGCATATGTTCTCTTCTACTAAAAGTTTTGACTTATCTCTGCTGCTCTTTACCCAAATTGCTCTACAGAGTAGAAACTAGAAACAACTGATGTGAAGAGTAGGATTAAAAAAAAAAAAAAAAGAACCAGGTAGAGAGGAGTAAAAGTAGTGTCCCGTTGATGTATTTGTAGCTGATACAGCCAGAAGCTGCCAGACTTCCCCCAAAATGAATAGGATTATTGGAGGCAGGAGGTTGGGATTTGGTGATAGATGAAGTCAAAGGAAAAAGAGATTCAACAGTAACTGGCTTACAAAAGGTTAAATCTGGAAAGGGAAGAGAGTGAAACCAAAGTATGGGTGATACTGGCAAAGTATTAAGGAGGAGAGACTGGAAAATGAATACATTTGGGAGAATTTAAGCTATAGGAAGAAATGTAATGATTATGATCAGATAAAGTAACTGCACACTTCTTGAGCCTTCAAATGTAACACCTTTGGGGGGCTTGCATATTAAAATATTTCATAAACCATTAAAGCACACTAAAAGCTACAACTCAAGGAATTATTACTTTATATAAAGAATTGTAAGATCCTAGATATGATGAAACCCGTGTTATTACTCTAGCAAATTCCTGATTAGTCAAACCCCTTTCATTTCAAATGATTAAAATCTTCAAATGTAGTCAAAAAGTCAAAATGTAACCTAACTACAATAAACTATATATATATATCCATATGGTCCCTGAAAGTAAATTTTGTTGTGGAACATTAGATTCTAAGAGTTAAAATAGCATTACAACTTTTTCCTAAAAAAATGTCAAATAATTAAAGGAAGGTTTTTTTTTTTTTAAAATAAAAGGCTAAAGTATTTTTTACATTTGCTAATCCCCACAATTAGTTTCCCCAAAGATAACAGGATATAAAAATCAAATGCCAAAGACCAAATATAACATTCAGTACTCACAGTTTTAATTTTTTTTCAATGACAAGTTTCACAGGAAAAAAAATGAAATTTTATTTTAAAATCAGAAGTCAATTTTGGGATTTGCTTTAAGGTTAGTTTAAAGTAGCTTATTCCAGTCATCTGAATTAATAAGCATACCCTAACATTCTAATAACTGTCATCCAAGGAAAAAAGTAAAATGTAACTTCCTATTAAAAGGAAACACAAGTGCCAGTATGCCACATGGAAAACACCATTCAAACTCAACATTTCAGTAATTTACACTGTCCCTTGATACAAAGACAATGAAATGCTTCTTATTCAAATGCTTCAAAGGTCAAATGTTTCCCTTTAACAAATCAAAATTGTTTCAGAATTAGTTACAAGTTCATCTTGCAAAATGATTTAAGATATGGTCTATCTAAAATATAAAATAAAATGTGTTATTTTAGTCTTGTGAAGAATCACATGCAGGAGAAATGATTTCTTCTGTTGAGATCAACTAACATCTTGATTGGCCAAAAAGTTATACTCCAACAGCCCTGATGTGACATATCAATCCATTAATGTAAAAATAAATGCACTACTCTGGCTTCTTTAAGCAATACTTTTAGCCACAGGGGTCTGCTGCTGATGAATACTAGGGAACTACATTATCTTCATTTGGCATTTGTTTAACTTCTACATCATTACTACAGAAGCAGTCTGTTTCCTGTGAATAGTAATATATTTTATGTGGGCAAAAATCAGTTAAATGGAACTGAATTCAAGTTTATGATGAGCTGGACATGGTTATACTCTTCTGAGCTTTTCTCCAAAGTTTCTGAAGCAGTTTTGATTTATATATATGCTAAAGTTAATCCTTGAAATATAAAATGCATTTGTTGTCGTATTATAAAGCTAACTACAGGCAGATTATACTTCCTAAGCAAAACAGGACTAAGTGGAAAAAAATGAGTAAATTAACTATTCCTCCAGTATTATCTTCATAACTTCTACTTCCACTGCTCCATCATAGCCTTCTGGCAAAACACTGACACTTCATGTTATAATTCTAAAGATACATAGATTTAAAAATTGATTTGCCCAAAGAAATATGAAAACCTTATATACAACAAATCTGTTTTTTAAAAGTACAAAAATAACATCTATGCCAATTGTTTTATCATGCTAATAATTTGCAGTATGTTAGATAGTTCAGATTTAGTCACCCAAATATTTATAGCATGTATACTGTATATCCTGAATATAATGAACACACTACTCTAAGTTTAGATTATTAGTCAGAATGTGTATTCAAAATATTTTCTATACCAAATACTGCAATAACCAAACTCTGCATATATAAGATGCTAATAGTTACAACAACTTTTGTTCTACTTGATTATTAAAAGTATTTCATTAGCAAGCTATGAATATTAAGCACACTAAAAGCTACAACAGTCCAAGAGTCCATTACCTTATATAAAGAAATTCAAAATGTACAAAATACACAACTATAAAAAAAAGCAGGGAACATTCATTGCCATGCAAAAATCTTAACTAAAAAAATTGCATAGAAATGCAATTTAAAATGGTGAACTCAAACAAATTTTTACATAACACTTATGACACAAAGTCAGCAGTCAATTCTGCTTAACACAATGCTTAACCAACAAAGATTTAGAAAAGGAAATACATTCTTTTTGCTGGTGTTGATCAGATCTTTGAATTCACGGGAACAATCCAAATCAGCAGCCTTTATAAATTATCTCTGTCTCATGAAATTAACTGAAATGAAAAAGAAAACATATCAGAACATTGTGTTAATTTCTTTTCTTAGCTCTCCGTGTGTGTGTGTGTGTGTCTGTGAGTGAATGAGAGAGAGAGAGAGAGAGAGAGAGAGAGAGAGAGAGAGAGAGAGAGAGAGAGAGAGAGAGAGAGAAAGGGAAAGGTGAGCAGGGTGGGAGGGGAAGAGCAAGGGTCTGGTAGAATTGGGGGGATGGGGAGAGAGTCTGTATATACCTTAGGCATAAAGAGAAGAGAGAAATGTATAAATATCTCACCAAAGAGGGAAACTGTGTTCTAAGAATTCAGGGAATATTCGCCTTAATAAAAAAACAAAAACAAAAACACAAGTACTACAATATAAAAAAGAACTCTTAATGGCAGCATGTAATGATATTTTCTTAACATATTCGGGATTCTTTCTTGTCTCAAGAAAGTATATATGTAACAGGGACAAAAAAAATCCCACAATGATAAAGTACAAGAAAATAATAAGTGTGTGAAATAACAATAGGAGTATTGACCAAGAAGTCCTCTTAGTTGTAGTCCTACTTGTCACAAGTTTTCTGTACCTCTCAGTCCCCTCATTTGTTGAATGGTGATGTTAGCAACTTGTTCAACTCATAGGATTAATGGATATGAAACAGGATTGAGAAAGTACTTTGAGAAAAATTAAAGGAAGCTTTGTATTCTACTTTTGTAAAATGCAATTAAACTCAGCAGAAAATGAAAATCTTTACCTCTTTAACAGTCTTTTTAATGAAATCTTTTCTTTCAGACAAATCATAAGCAGGATAGTTTTCATATACCTATAGAAAACAACACATGAAAAAAAATAAAAGGTCATCCTCAAAATACTTTTTCTGTACCTTCATGTAAGAGACTGGTAAATGACCAGACATGAATATTAATAAATAGATAGTAAAACTGAGTTTGTATTTATATTAATATTTAACAATATGCCTAAAGAGTTTTTACTAAATAGATTCAACATTTCAGAGTGTTAATTATCACTATCTTATTTCCTCTTATAAATGCCTTCTTTTTCTATTATGTCATAAATAGAAACCAACATCTTAAAAAATTTATGGGACATATTTTGCCAATAAAAAGTATGTTTATTAGGGAAGCTAGGT
Organism: Myrmecobius fasciatus; assembly: GCA_023553655.1. NCBI lineage: Eukaryota > Metazoa > Chordata > Mammalia > Dasyuromorphia > Myrmecobiidae > Myrmecobius > Myrmecobius fasciatus. The sequence goes on along the minus strand of JAJPUD010003073.1, from coordinate 206,756 downwards.
GGCACAATGGATAGAGCACCAGCCCTGAAGTCAGGAGGACCTGAATTCTAATCTGGTCTCAGACACTTAACATTCCCTAGCTGTGTGATCCTGGGCAAGTCACTTAACCCCAATTGCTTCAGCAAAAAAACAAAACAAAACAAAAACAAAAATGTTTATTTTTCTCGATGAAAGAGAAATCTGAAAATGCATTACTCTCAACATAATTATAATTTATTGTCTAGAATATAATGTGGGCCCATAATGAACCACATTCTTAGGGGTTCTGGTTAACTAAAATATTAGAATTTTTTCCAGCATAAGGCATAAAGAGCCAGATATGATGGAAACACATGAACAATAAAAATACTAAAATCTAGGATCTAAGGAACAACTTAAAATAAAATAACATGTTAATACAGAGTAACTAGTATTACCAGGCAATAAAAAGTATTTTCCACAAATGAATTTATCAAAAAACAGGAGCTTACTCTTGAAATATAAATACAATTTTTTATCACTTTAAATGGAAAACATTTCTAAAACAAATTCTTATTCAGTTGTAGACTTCATTGTGATCCCATATGGAGTTTTCTTGGCAAAGATACTGGAGTGCTTTGCTACTCCCTTCTCAGCTCATTTCACAGAAGAGGAAACTGAAGCAAACAGTGTTAAGTGACTTGCCCAGGGTCAAAGAGCTAGTAACTGTTGGAGGCTAAAACTTGAACTCCTTTTTCTGACTTCAGGGCTAGCATTCTATTTACTGTACCCCTTACCTTCCTGTAAAACAGATTACAGGCTTGAGAAAGAAAAAGAAAGAAATCATCAATGCAGTATACTATAAAACTGTGGACTCAGAGTAAAGAGGACTTGGGATCTCCTTTCTAACTCTAATTATGTGAAGTTGGACAAACCCCCTATCTCTTTGAACTTGTAAAATGAGGAATTTAGAACTGATTATCTCTTACTTTCTTTTGAAACCTGAAATAAACAAGTCTTTCAAGAGTATATGTTGAGTATCTTTTTCTTGATGATCCATGAACATTAATTATTGTACATCCTCTATCTGCCCTCAGACAATTTTTGAATCTTTGTTTTGTTTGAATGTGTTTAAAAGTGAATGCTTTTAAAAATCTCCCTACTGTGAAGTAATCATTTCTTGTTGCTTTTAGTCAACCTAAGAAAAGGAAGGTTATAGTACAAAGTGCCTTGGATGTGTAATCAGAAAACTGGCTACATATGATGGGTTAGTTGTTTACTGGCTTCTCATGGTCAATATCATGAGAAAATGATAATCTTCTCATCTATAACAGGTAAACTAGATGATTTTGAATGCTCTTTCTAGTTCTGAATCTGTTTCTATAAACTTGCCATTAAAAGAGCCTTGTCCTTTTTTGAGTTGCTTCTTCTAATCTTCTGTGAATGAATGAGCATTTATTAAGCTATGTGTGGCCAACATCTTGGTGGTATGCACAATCAAGCTTGTTCTTTGTTACTGTGGTAACTGTGACTACTGTGTCTCAGGTACTGAGCAAACCAGGGTAAATGGAAGAATCTTAGCCTGAAGGAAGATGCAGCATCAGTCTCCTGCAGCAGGGGAGATGTGATCTAATTGTAAAAGGAAACTAACTGAGGTAAAGGAACATCATTCTAGGAAGTGGTTGATGGCAAGTCTTGCAGGGAGAACCCTAAGTAAGCCACTGTAACTGGACTGTAGGGTATGTGAAAGAAATAAAGTAGAAAAGAACACAGGAAACCTTACACAGAACCTGAGGGCACCAATATTGTGAAAATGTGGTTGAGACTAAAAAGAGAAACACAAAATCACAAATGATATTATACCAAAGCTGGTAAATTTATTGATAATGCTTTCCCCTAAGGGATCACAAAACAGAGACCAAGATAATATGCAACAACAGGTAAGGGATGGGTTCTTCTACTATCCAAACCTCAAGTCCAACTATACAAAAAGGAAGAAGCCAATAAATTGACTTGCTGACAATTTAACTTCAGGAAATAGATGAAACAATGAAAGCAGAGCTATTATTTTAGACCTGATGGATAGACTGTAGGAGTGGAAGTTGTGGGAACTTCAGAAAAAAAGTGATTCTAAAAGCCTGAAACTGGTAATGCAGAAAGAACAGAATATGACATAGACAAGTACCAAAGGCTTTTTTTTTTTTTTAAAAAAAAGCTAATTTCATAGACTTTTGGGGAAGAGTTCTATGAGTTCATAAACAAGCAACCTAAAAGGTATTAATTATGTTCTGTGAAGGAAGGCTCTCAAATAAAATTCTAACTACTAATAATTGAAAAAGGGGAAGATCTCAAAACCACCAAAATAACTTCAGAGAAAATTCTCCTATGAACTTAAGATTTCAAAAGCAAATGTGTAAAGGATGGATAAATTACCAAGAATGGATAGAAAGGGTTGCATGAATCTCTACAATTAAGTTTAAGATTGTAAGTCCAGATGACTGTACTGGCTAAAAAAACCTACCTTTTTCTTTTTCTTTGAATTTGTCTCCAAATCGTGCCCAGGATGAAGTATAACAGCCACTTGTATGGGGCTATTCCTTTGACTCCATTTCCAAAATGGGGCCCCTTGTGTATTCTTGGGTAGCCTTATTTCTGGAGCCATATCATATTGAGTCTGCCCATTAAATTGTGAGCTCCTTTAGGGCAGGAATTACCTTTTGATTTTTTTGTATCTCTAGTCTTACTGTAATGCCTGGCATATAATATGTGCTTAATTTATTAACAGACTAATACTGCAAATACTGGATCAACTTCAGTCTACTGCAGCTCAGAACTCATGATCTCAAGGGATCCCAGGTGGCAAGGATTACAAATATGTGTCATCACAGTCAGCAAAAAACCAAACAAAAATCCCTTATGCTTCAAAACACAGAGATAAATCTAGAAAGAGCTTTGTAATTTGTAATATTCTAGTCAATGTTTTCAATAATGATTAAGATACAATACACATTATATAAACAATTACAATACATATACACATATACCTTTCTTGTCCTACAATCTTAAAAGTCTTTAATAGATTGTCTATGTATATATAAAGATATGTATATACAAACATATAGAAAACACCTTCTAATTGAATATATGGATGGCATAAATATGTAAAGATATAAATTAGAATTAAGATTCAAAACGATCCTTCAACCATCCTGAAATGCAATTTGGAACTGTACCCTAAGGGGTGTAAAATTATGTATATAAACTTTGAGCAATACTATTGCCAGGTCTACATCCCAAAGACATCCAAAAAAAGGAAACAAGACCTATTTGTACAAAAAATATTTATAGTCTTCTTTTTGTAGTGGCTAACAATTGGAAATCAAAGGGATGCCCATCAATTGGGGAAAAGTTAACCCACCTGTGGTATATGACTGTAATGGAATATTATTGTCTTCTAAAAAATGACAAGCAGGATGATTTCAGAAAAACCTGGAAAGACTTAAGATGAACTGATGCACAGTGAAGTGAACAGAACCAGAAATATGTTATAGTTACACCAATATACTATTCAGTAAACTGTGAATGACTTAGGTTACTCTCAACAATACAATGATCCAAGACAATTCCAAAGGACTAATGATGAAACATACTACCCACCTCCAGGGAAAAAAGTGATAATGAATACAGATTGAAGTATACTATTTGTCACTTTTTTTCATTTTTTAAAAATTTAAGTCTTCTTGTACAAAATGACTTATATGCAAATATTTTACAGATTTTCACATGTATAAACTATATCTGATTGCATACTGTCTCAGGGAGGGAGAGGTATAGAATCTGGGACTCAAAATTGTAAATAAAAATGTTTAAAAACTGGGAAAAAAGAAAAAGAAAAACACAGTAGATCCTTCAATTCTGACAAGATGACAAGTAACATCCTGCTTTCTAAAAAAGGTTTGAAGACCTGGATGTTTTAACTGACCACAAGTTCAATAATAGCCAGCATTATGATACACATTATAGCTAAAAGATCTAATGAAATCTTAAGGAATGTTAACCAAATATATTATGTTGAGCAGGTCACATTTAGAACACTACATTCATTTCTTCTAAGCAATATATAAAAATAATGATTAATGAATCATTAATGATGAACAGGTTAAATGAAATTTAATTAAAGGATTGGGGTAATGTTTATCCTGGAGAAGAAAATTCTTCTAGATTAGGGAAGAATATAATTATGGCTTGAATATCTGACAGTTGGCTGGTAAATATAATGAATTGATTAGATTCATTCTCTTTAGTTCCAAAAGACACAATGGAGTAAATAGGAGCTACAGGAGGGGTTGATTTCTTTTTTTTTTTCTCTCTAGCAATTAAATATACCACAAAATGCTCTCTGAAAGTAGTGTTCTCTTTGTCAACAGAAGTTTAGAAAAAGAAGCAAGATGACTTTAAGTCTAATTTATTTTATAAGACATAACTTTTACTGGAAAGCAAGTTGGACTAGATGAACTCTTTAAGATTCTATACAACCTCAAATGCAAGGCATTTTCTTCAAAAATCACAGCATAATAAATACAAAGTAGTAAGTTCAGTGGCACATTATAATACCAGTCTGAAACAGTATTTTCCCCACCACATAATGAGGCAACTATATTCAGATGAGCAATACAAGTAAAAGTACAAGCTCTCTATGGTAAAATAATTTATACAATAAAACTTTCAATTATACAAAATGTTCCTGCTACTGACTAAGAAGTAAGAGTGGTGGATTAGTAGAATCTATTAGGTACACAATATATGGAAGTAAATGACCATACAATCTAGTATCTGATAAAATCAAAGCTCCAAGCTTTGGGGCAAGAATTCCTATGTAATAAAAATTACTACAAAAACTGGAAAGTAATCTGGTAGAAACTGAGCATAGTTTAACATCTCACATAGTATACCAAGATCAACTCAAAATAGGTACATGATTTAGTTATAAAGAGTGACTATCACAGGGAAGCATGAAAATATTTACCTGTCAGATCTAAAGATGAAGGCAGAATTCATTACTGAGAGAGAGAATTACCAGAAATAAAATAGGTAATTCTAGTTACATGGAGCAAGAGCAATGCAGCCAAAATTAGAAGGAAAGCAGGAAAGTAAAGAAAAATTTTTATAGCAGGTATATCTGAAAAAGGCCTCATTTCTCAAAAATATAGGGAACCAAGCCTAATTTATAAAAATAAGTCATTTCTCAAATGTTAAGTCAAAAGATATGAACAGTTTTTAGAAGAAATCAAAGCTGTCAACAGTCACATGAAAAAAAAAGGCTCTAATTCATTACTGATTAGAAAAATAAGAGGGACACTAATCCATTACTGGAAGAGTAGTGAACTGGTCCAAAAATCCAATCATTCTGGAGAACAATTTGGAACTACGCCTAAAGGATTATAAAACTATACATACCCTTTAACCCAGCAATACTACTACTACACATATATCCCAAAAAGATCAAGGAAAAGGGAAAAAGGACCTATATGTACAAAGATATTTGTAACAGCTCTTTTTGTAGTGGCAAAAAACTGGAAATTGAGGGGATGACCACCAATTAGGGAATGGTTGAACAAATTGAGTTATATGGTTGTGATAGAATACAATTTGGGAAAATGTAGGAAAACTAATAAGAATTTCTGTAAAGTGAAGTCAACACTGTACACATAGTAACAGAGATATTGTAATGGTGATCAACTACTGAAGACAGTTACTCTAATCAATGTAATAATCCAAGACTCATTATGTAAAATGCTATCCACCTCAGAAAAAGAACTGATGCAAACTCACTTGAATGAAGACAAAAGCATACTTTAAAAAAATCTCCTTTGTTGTTTTTTGTTCTTACCTTTTTTGGGGAATATCAGAGAAACCAACATGGAAATGTTTGGCATGATTTTACACGTCTTGCCTTATTAAGTGGTGAAGTATGGGTTGGCAGAAAAGAATTTGGAACTCAAGAATTTTAAAAATTGAACATTAAAAATAAATTTTAAAATTATACAAAATTTCATCTGTTCTTAGTATTTCTATGTAATTGTTCCAAATGACATAATACAAATTGAAAGTAATTAAAGAAAAAAAGTCTTTAAAGGAATTTATTAACTAAAACAGCAAACAGTTTAAAAAAAATACACACACACAAGACACACACATATACACATACCTCTTTGCAAATCTGTTTCATTGTGACTTCTTCCAAGTTGGCATTGGCCAGAAGTTTCTTTACAGTCTCTTTTAGTTCTTCATCTGTAGGCGGTTTTTTCAGTTTCTTAATTAAAGGCTCATCATCTGAACTATCTTCAGACTCACTTTCTAAATTTAGAAAAGATTTTATTATAAGATCTCAAAAGATTTTCTTAGCTATTCAAAAAAAAATTTTTTAGAAGAGAACCATAAACAAGTATTGAGCTCTCACTGTTTGCATTCACATAATTCTCCATCAATTTCACTAATCAGGGGGCAGCTAGGTGGTGCAGCAAATAGAGCACCAGCCCTAAAGTCAGGAGGATCTGAGTTCAAATCTGGTCTCAGACATTTAACACTTCCTAACTGTGTGACCCTGGGCAGTCAATTAACCCCAATTGCCTCAAGGAAAAAAAAAATCACTAATCACCATAACATATAAAATGGTGAAACTTTTTTTAAAATTTGTTGTTTAAGCAAATCTTTAATAGTTACAAAATTGTCAACATGAGCCTTTTCAGTATTCTTAAAGGTTCATCAAGACACTTCAATTTATTTTCTAGATTGCAATTCCCTCATTAATATGTAATACATTTTCTGTATGTCAAACTCTCCTCCAGAATAACCATTAAGCTCATTTTAAATTGAAGTCATTACTGCTACACAATATAAACAATGACACCACCACCAACTGTGTTTTTGTTTTTTACCTTTTTTGGAATTATTTTGATTTTTCTTAGTGGTACTGCTGTCCGCCTTCTTGACATTGGCACTTTTAACAGATTTTTTGCTTTTAGAAGGAGTTTTTTGTTTAGGTTTTTCTTTTTTAGATGTCTTTTTTGGTGGCTATTGGAAGAATAAAGAGACAGATTAAATTCACAGTTTTTACTCCTTTACCTAACAATTAAAATTGTTAAGTACCAATAACCTTTAGACGAAACACAAATATTTAATAATTATTCATTCCTCTGCAGTACAGGCCTGGTAAGCTATTTATAATCTCTGCCACAATTTTATAAAACTTTTTAAGTTCCCTGATTCCTAAATCCTCACCTACATTCCAAGAGGATATTCACTAATAGCTGATATGCATAAACTAAAAACTAACAATGAGGATCTGGAATTAAATGGGCAAATTATGTTGCAGGTGTGTTTGGGTTTCTTTATTAAATAAGCTGTTTAATTTGTGAGAAAATTAATGTAAATTCAGCAAGCACTCCATTTATTTGGCATAACAAAGTAGCACTTAAAAAAGCAGAACTAAAACTTATTTACCAGAAGACAGGGACAAATTTTGAATCAACAGAGATAGAAAGTTCTATGAAAATGAGTTTCTAGGAAACTTCAAATTTACTTTTTTAATGGTCAAGTTCTTTTTGATAGATATCTTTATAAGATTAATGATTCTTGCTTTCTTAAAGACTATGCTGAACACAATTATCTCTAATAATCTAGTGTCATTACTATGGATAAATAAATTATCATACTTATAATCTGCCTTGATATTTTAGGTTATTTATCCAGTGCACTAAATAGGTTCAGGTTTTTAATGCTTTTATATCTACTTTAATATTTTTCTTCCTCTTCCATTACTATTACTGGCTATGGCCTGTCTATATGAGGTCCTCCCCTTCTCCCTATTTTGATGGGGTATAACAATATAATCAAGCTTGTTAGACTTGTTACCTAAAATAAGAGGAAAAATTATGATTAAGTGGCTGAGTCACTGTTCTGTGGGTCAATACAAGTACAAGAGTATGTGTTATTTGTCTGGTTCCTAACAAGCCTTTTTTGGGTTAGTTCCTATTTAATTACTTTCTAGGAGGCTGAGATCTCTGAATGAGCATTCTCAAGTGATATTTCAATAGGGATATATTTTATCTTCATGTTTTTTAAGATGTAGTTTAAAAATTAAGTATTAATGCTTAGTCTGTACCTAATATCTGTCTTGGGTACTGAATGGAATACAAAGAAAATGCCAGGTTCCCTACTCTGAATGTGACATGTAATATGCTGTCTCACAAAATCTTAAGTACTTATCAAAGGAAAACTATAAATTCAGCCTAATAGGCAGTATTAATAAGCACAGCTGTTAACTCTATAGATTTCACACGGAAGAAGATATATTGGGTATAGATGGTAGTATTAAGAAAATTAATCCCCACAAATTCGACAACATTGAAAAATGTCCTAGGAATGTTGAGGTGAAATTATATTTCTTTTAGACTATAATACTGACTAGGGAAATACAGAGTAGTTAACATAGCTATATATTATAAAAATTAAAATTTCCAAGGCAAGTATGATTTACACAAAGACAGAGGTGGGTCAATGTCTTTTACTGATGGGATAGACTTTAAGTTGGGAATAGTAGTAGCTTGGAAGAATTTACTAAAATGCAACAGTTCAGTAGACAATAGCACAGGGCTTTTCAACTTTTAAAAAATAAAACCTTTAAGCACAGTTTTATCTTCTAGTACATCATTACTATGAATGTTTATTATATGACAAGGGACAGGCTTTACAAAAAACAACAAAAACTGCAAAAAAAACTTCATCCTTAAAACAAATGAAATTCTAATTCTTGAGAGATTTGGTTCGTCTAGAAACAGTTTTTTTTTTTTTTTTAAAATTCTAATACCCCAAGGAGGGTTGAAAGTTATAAATACTTCATTGTGAATTAATATAAATTCAATTGTTTTCCTAACCCCTCCCTGGCTGAGATCAAAACAGGAATTCTGACTAGAAACATAATGGAGGAATGTAAGATTATTATGAAACACAAATAACTCAAAAAATCTGAGCATATTGTTATGAGAGTCATGTTATTGTAGGGAGATCTGGGTTCCTAGTATGTATTGACAGATGATATGAAGTAAGGGAAAAGGGTAGTTTTAGGAACAGGAGGAAGAAAAGAACATTTGTCATAGTCAGAGCTTCCATGTTCAAGTTTTGACTTTACTACTACCACTTTATCTATATGACTAGCAATGCATGTGTCAATCTCATCAATATAGAAATCCCTGGAAAGTATACAATCAAGTAAGTGAACTTATCTACAACATTCAAAACTTCACTATTTACTGTAACTGATAGTTCCACATATGGATGGTGTGAAGCTGGCTGATGGAGGACTTGTATTTTGTTGGTGTTGTTAGGCCAAAATGAGCACAAGGAGCAGAGAATTGATCCATACTCTGTTGCATTTCTGTTTCAGGAGCTACACTGAGTCCACAATCATCTGCAAACAAAAAAATCATGCACCAACACTCCCTCCACTTTAGTTTTGGCTTATGGTCTTTTCAATGTGAAAAAATTTATCATCAGTGCAGTAGCTGACTTTGATTTCATGTTTGTCCTCATTGAAGGCATCTGACAACATAGCTAAAAACATCATGCTAAAAAGCATGGGAACAAGTACACAGCTTTGTTTCACTCCATCGGTGACTTGGAAAGCTTGAGAGCATTGCCTATTGTCAGACTTCCACACACATTGACAGAGATAACTCAGTTTTTGGGAGGCTTCAAAGGAAAGTGTGAGAGAGAGGTATTAGACTGACTACCAAACTGAAGGTCTACAGAGTTGTTGGCTGACCTCATTGCTGTATGCCTGTGAAAACTGGACAGTGTACCAACAACATGGCAGGAAATTGAATCACTTCCCTTTGAAATGTCTTAGGAAGATTCTGAAGATCACTGGGCAGGATAAGGTACCAGCCACTGAGGTCCTTTCTCAAACTAAAGTGCCAAGCATTCCAACTCTACTGCAGAGAGCACAGATCCATTGGGTTGTCCACATTCTTTGAATGCCAAACAAATTATTTTATGGAGAACTCACAGAGGGCAAACACTCCCAAAGTGGTCAGAAAAAGTGATATAAGAATACTCTCAAAGCATCTCTTAAGAACTTTAGGAGTGTATAAGGAAGACACCAGTCCATTTCTGCCCAGCATGGTGTGCCCTCATCAGAGAAGGTGCTGTGCTCTATGAGCAAAGCAGAACTGAAGTAGCCCAAAGGAAATGCACAGTGTGCAAAATTAGAGGCTACCCCAAATGTTCATATGGACTATTTGGGTCTGATCTGTGGCAGAGCATTCCAAACATATATATATATATTGGTTTGATCAGCCACAGTCAGACATACTTTAACTTGATTCTAGCATAGTGATATCATTTTGGTTGTCTGAAAATAAAGGACAACCACAACAACGTGTATGATTATGAACAAATCACTTTAACTCTTAGTAATAATTTGCTTTTTCCTATTCTATTCAATGTGGAACCAAACATATATATTACATATCAGGTACTGTGCCAAGTGCTTCACAAAAATTATCTCATTTGATGTTTACCAATAACACCAGAAGGTAGGTCCTATTATAATCTGTATTTTACAACTAAAAAATAAAAAACTGAGGCAGACAGTTATGCAACTTGCCCTTGGGTACACGTTAACTACCTTAGGCCAGATTCAAACCCAGTTCTACCTGAAAGAAGCTCTATTCATTGTACCACCAAGCTACCTTTTATGGGAAATAGGACTAGATCTTGAAACTGATTTTAAAAGAGTGGTGAAGAAAGTAAGTCCATAACTAACACCTCTCCAAAGGAATTCTCAGAGGCAATGTGCAAGTATGTGTGGTATAACCTTTGTACTACTTACTGTACAATAGCCTGAATGCCGTAAATTTTAAATAGAACATAGTTTGTTGGAACTTATTGATGAATTCTGCAATTTATATTCTGGAGAATGGCAGTAAAACATGAAGATACTATATTGTATTTTATTATACAAAAGAAATTTTTATAATATATTTATAATATACACTGAAGAATGTATGATTTTTCCAATATAAATACTGCATTATTTGCTACACTGAATATTTCTTTACTAGGGGTGAATAATGTTTAGGAAAGTGCTTGAATGCATAGAGTGTTCAATCACATTCAGATATACAAATACTATTAGATATACCTATACTCAAATCTATGAGAAAACTGTAAATATTAGCTAAATTAGGTTCTCAAATTAAAATGTGCTTAAGAGTCAGTTTGAAAAATTTTTAAAGTACATGTTTATTAGCAAAGACCATATCATAAATTAGACATTAATTAGCCTTTACTTGGAAAATCTTGTGTTCTCAGCAAACAATGGTCCCAGTGATCTATTTGTCAAACTAATCAGGTTATATTCATGCCAATTTAGAATTTTCCCTAATGATCCAACCAAATCAAACTATACAGACAAATCACCCCCAAAACCAAACAAACCTCCTCCAAACCAAAAAGGTACAAAACCAAAAACCTACAAAAATAAACATAGCTCTGTATAAACTAGGAAATCAACATATTATCTAAAAGTGAATAGACAGGGCTTACTCCCATTACTTAAAAATCATAGTAAACAGTAATATGCACATAACAGTCACTTTTTCATAACTGAAATAAAACCCCACCAAGCACAGATAAAGAGAGTATCAGAATACATTAGCTAACACAATCCTACTAAATCACATTAGTTTTTTCAATTTCAGCTTTTCTCTCTTTTTTCTCGAGGGCAAGAGGAATATTGGAATGATAAGCATGATTTTGTTCCCGGTTAGTAGGACAAAACCAGAATGAAACCAGTTTTCCTGAATTCTCAAAATTCCTTAAAAACTTATGAATAATTAAACTATATATCTATATGTATCAAGTAATGCATACAATTTAAGTTTTCAAAGATTTAGTCCCCATTCATGTAATGAGCAACAAATTTAAGCATTTACTGTACAATTGGAATTTATGGTGTCCATTTGAAAAACAAATTTTTTTCCCCCTCAGAAATATTTATTTAGCTTTAAGAAATTGTGTTCTGGAGTTTTTATCAAAAGAAAAGCTGATATACAATTTACTCAAGACATCAAAAATAATCTCAATTCAAAAACACAAGTAATGTCTTTTGACTTCTAATTCAAGTACTTTAAGTAACTTGCTTCTCTCTCTCATCTGCTAGGCTCCAAAATAAAGCTTGACTTCCTTGGCTTCAGAGGCCCTTTACTATCTGGTCTAAAAGTGACTTTCCAGACTTTCTCTCATTATTCTCCTATTTAAATTCTATACAAGCAAAGCTGGATCATTCATAAAATGCATCTTGTATTTTTGTTTTGTCTTTGCTTACTACTGGTAGTCTTCTTCCATATGAAATCAAGATTCATGTCAAAGACTACCTCTTCCACAAATCTTTTCTTGATCATCCCAGGGAAAATATTCTTTCCCTCCAAAAAGAACTTTCCTTGTAACACATATATAAGCACATACCATGTCTTACATTTATTGCTTGTGATCCTCACAGTGCTCTCCACACAGAAATTAAATAATAGTATTCGTTGAATGAGGCTGGAATACTAAAGTTAAATTGACCCTAATAACTCAAAAGAAAAATGTCAGAAAAAATTTGCATAATTCAGAACACCTTTGACCTTTAAATATATAATGGAGTCTGAAGATATTTGCTAGCAAAGTTCATGAACAGAAATAGATAAAACAGTAAGAAAAAAATTCATAATTCTCATGGGGCAGGGGATGCAGATGTGCATTTTAAAGTTTTTTATTCTTTGGGGGGAAAAAAATGCTGCCAGGAGCTTCAGCTAACTTCTCTCAAAAATTAGAAAAAAAAATTTTTGGGTGTGTTACAGGTGAACAGATCAGACTGCAAAGGCACTACAATTCCAGACAGTCCAACATTCAAGACCAGTCACCAAATCAGGGAAAAAAAAAAATCTCTGTGTGTGTATGTATGTGTGTGTGTGTGTATATACACACACACACATATGTATGTATATATATATATGTATATATATACATACATATATATATGTATATAAATGTATATATTCCATCTGTCTGATACCTTGAAGGAACAGAAACAGAGGAACACGCCATTACTGAAGGAAGGCCAAAAAAAATTGGGGGAGCTTACCTATCTTTTATAGGCAGCAGGGCTCTTGAAGGAGGGTCTCCAAAAAAGACGCCTGTCACAGAGCCAGATTCCTGTCCTCACCGCAGAAAGGTTGTACTGGGTGAACAGATGAATAAAATATAAATTAGCTTTCAATAGACTACTTTAAAAAATACTTTGTCTTAGAAACCCAGAACGGGTGTCTGAAAACCACATTAAATGAAAACCTATTAAAGGCTGCTTAGCTGGAAGAATACAGGAAGAACAAGAAATGTGCAAAATTAATAGAAATTCGTTTAAAAAAAAAAAAAAAAGACCTTAAACAGGTTGAATTGTCTAAGCTGATATAATACTGACTTTCCAATTTTGCCTTCCAACAAAGTCTTAATGGCTCAGAACTGTTCCATGATTCATAAAATATGGAAATCATGGGTTTTTGTTAGAAGCCAGAAACAATACTCACTTGATGGCAACTCTTGGTCTATAAAATGAGAATGCTCCAATCTCAGTTTCAAAAAGACAGTATGTGTGGAGAAAACCCCTGGAGGTGGAGTGGGGTTTCTTCAAGTTATAAAAAACTTCAGGACATCATCTGGTAGGTACTATTGTACCTCAAACACAACACATTCAATTATATTTGATTTCTTCCTCCCCTCCCCAAAAAGTTTTCCCTTCTGACTTCATAACTTTAGTATGGGGAACTACTTGGTTTTTTCAGGTTTATAACACTGAGATTTTTCTCTACTATAACTACTATTAAAAATAGCCTACATTTATGTAGAGCACCAGAAGGTTTGCAAAGCTTATTTTACAAACATTTCATTTAAGCCTTGTAATAATCTTAGGAAATAAGACACTCCAGATATTAATATTCTCATTTTACAGAAGATAAAACTGAAGCTCAGACAGTGCTTTGCTCATGGTCACACAAGGCAGAATTTGAACCTAGGACGTTCTGTTGCCATAATCAGGGCTTTTATATACCATGTTTTTCTCTTATTCTTCCCTTTCCCTTATGTCTCACATTGAATCTTAAAAAGTCTCATCAATTCTAACTCCATAATTTCTAGCATAAATCTTCTTTATTATCAGTGTCACCATGCTAATGAGGTCCCTTATTACCATTTGGACTACTGTTATTAGTTTCTTAAACATGTCTTCCTGCCTTTCCCCATTTCCCTTTCCTCCAGGTCACTCTTCCCAGCGCTGCCACAATAAATTTTTCTATGAACAGAACTCTTTCTCTTATTCAAAAGCTCCCAAGAAACTAAAATTTAGATTCTACTATATAGAGAATTCCATGTTCTTCTTCATCTTCCTTCCTGATCTTAACTCATGCCATTCCTCTCCATGCACTCCAACCAAATATCTCTATTCTTTTATTCAGATTGTGCCTTGTGACTAAAATGCCTTCCCTTCTATCTTTTTACTTGTTGAATACTTTTCCATCCTTGAAAAATTAGCTCAAACATCACTTCTTCTAAAAAGCTTTCCTTGATCCTCCTGGTTGACAAAAATCCCTCTCAGGCACATGGTACTTTTTATTTTTGTGCTTTTGTAATGTTGCACTTATGTTCTATTGCATATTACAGTTATCTGTGCTGATGCCTTATTCCTCTACTACACTGTTAAGTTATCTGGAAGGCAAAGGCAGTCATCTAACTTTTTTATTCCTCTAGTACTTAGTGCCCTGTACAAAACAATTATTTGTACTATATCCTTGTAATTGTACAGATTTGCAAAGATTGTATAATATCATCTCAGGGGACTGATTTAATCTCTCCAAAGTTTGATATGAGTAAGTATAGATCACTTCCAAGCCTTTTGGAGCTCCTTATCCATAGATAAACTAATTTATTATTGGCAAACAACCTGTAGCAATAGCTGCTAACACTGTTATTTCTCACCAAGTATGTCCCTTTCCATACATCATCTTTTTAAAGGCTTACTAATGGATATTGCTCATACTTATTGATGGCAATGAAAGCTAAATAGGTAGATTGATGCTAATCTACTGGCATTAGACAATCTGAGACAGATTCTGATCTTAATGAGTCCAGATCAATTCAATTATTTTGGTATATGTAACCTAATAGTGGGAAGTCCTCTTTGGTTGCTTATATGATAACCTGAGAATAGTTTCATGGAAAACTAAATTTAATACTTTTCTCACAAGTTTCCATGACCTCTATTTCCAAAATTTAAATGTTATATTCTAATCTATATATAAAAAAAGAATATGGTGTGCTCTGGTGAACTTGAGAATATATCTCCTCTACAAAGTTCCATAATAACTGAGATGCTTTTGCTAATTGGTTACATAAACCTGTTTTCTAATATACATACGGACATCTATGTGTGTATATATGTACATGTGTATGTGTACACTTAACTTATTCCAGAGAATAATTTAAACAGCATTTAACTGACTCCAGAGAACAAAGTGAGGAATTAAATGCCACAAAACCACATTTTACCTCTTCTTCACTTTCTTTATCTTCTTCCTCTGAAGAGTCCTTTTCTTTTTTTTCATCTTCACTACTAGATTCATCTGAAAGAATTTCAGGGCATTTGGTACGCTTAGCCTTCCTTGACATTCCCGAGCTGCTCCGTTCCTTTTTACTGCCTTTATTTGGTGTTTTTTTTGATTTTGGCAATGGCTGTGTAAAATAAAATGTCATGATAAAAAAACAAACAACCCCCCCAAAAAAAACCACCAACAAAAAAAAACCCCGACAAATACCTCAATCCCAAAGTGTTAAATATTGTATTTGATAAATTTCAACTTTATTGACATTATTGGCAGTGGACCTGTGATCTCACTGGTACAGGTTAATTCCCTAGGAACTTTTATCAACTCAAGCTGGCATTTTCCCCTCAATGTATCATCTTAGGATTACTTGTAGAACTGAGAAGTTATTTACATCATAAAATTCACAAAGGGGGTGGAATGGGAAAGATCATTTTTTAGGAAAATCCTCTGCTTCAGCTGAACACAAAATATTATTTCTGTGTAGCAATTTATATGCTATATATAGTACTGAGTTTAAATTATGCTTCTCTCAAATTCAGAAAGTAATGCAACTTTACTCTTATTTCATCAAGGAAATCTGAAATACCCTATTTATCTCAACTAACATCTCAATGATGATCTCACCCTAATTATCTCAACTAACTTTCACATTAGTGCTCTAAAATAACCTATCTTAACAAATGGATATGCTAGCTCAGACTCCACATTCTACCACCCTGCCATCTAATCTTGATATAAAACCGAAGGCCAGATTGTTTTTGTGATTAACTTAGACAGCCTGGTCATAACAACCAATAACAGGTTAGTTACATTGACAAACTAATTTCTTCTTCACTTATCAGCACCAAAAGCAAATGTGATTAAATGAACTCTTAAATTCCCTTTCAGATCTAAAGCAATAATTCTCAGATGGCCATGGAAATAAAGTTTTGTTTGAGAAACACCAATTCTAATTTTAGGGGACTCTAGAAATTCAAGTCAAGATACCTACTAGCTGTATGACCCTGGAAGTCACATGCTTGCCTCAATTTCCTTATCTGTAAAATGAGCCAGAGAAGGAAATGGCAAATCACTCCAATATCTTTGTCAAGAAAACCACAAATGCGGTCATGAAGAATTAGACACAACTAAAAACAACTTAACAAAAGAAATTCATCGAAGGATTGGGCATCCAATATTTGTTCATTTCATTTTATGCACTATGGATATGAATTATGATTTGTATAAAATATATACCACCACCAGGCTATCTTTTTAATAAATACAGGAACTGTGGTCAATGTTTCTAAACAAATTCCAAGAATGTTAAAACTAATCAAAGATTGACCACATAACTAAATAACTAAAAACATGTTTAATTTAGAAATGCCATAGATTCAAATCATCATATTGTTGACAAAAAAAATCACAATTTCATTACTTAACCCAGCTGTGATTCACATTAAATTCTATTTTAGTAATGTTTTGCTCACATTTTGAATTTTAAAACTAGAATAAGTTAGAGTTTTTGATATCATATTCCCCAAGTTTTCTGCAATTCTTCCCTTGGGCCAGACTTGTGATTTTATCAGTGTATGGAAGTTCCAGAGTAGAAATTCCCTCCAATGATAAGGATTAGCAATTCATTTGTAAATTAGTCTTTAAGAGATTAAGGGACTTGTCCATGACTACATAACTAATATCTAAAACCAGATCTTCCAGACTTCAAGATCAGCCCTCTGTTTATACTATATTTCCTTTCCTGACAAAATGTTTTGTTGGATTCAGAGCCATCACAGGTTCTATGGTTTCCTTGTCAACTTAGAAATCTCTCTCTCTCTCCCACTTCTCCCTCCCCACCATGTTTGTTGTGATCCTGACTTCAAACTTGTTATTTTGTGTAAATATTTTCTAAATCTAGCCCAAATACAGTATAATCACTACCCAATTATTTCTTGAAATTGTTTAGGGTGCCAACCACCTCATTTCTGCCACATTTTGAAATTAGCAAATTTTTATTAGTCAATGAGCCAGACCAAGGAAACTTTCCTAAAGATTCCAAAAGGACCTCCATGTACAATATCCCTCAACAGTAAAGAGAGATGAAAAGGACTACAAATTCAGAGGAAAAAGGCAGAATCTTGAGAGGCAAACATAACATGCAGATTACAAGAAGAAAAAATTTACTAGACTAGAAAGACAGGCATGGAAAAATGAATGGACTGACTTTGCAAGAGTTTGATTTAAAAAAATGCGAGAAAGGGTATAATGCAAAATCCAGTCTATGTGTTTTCTTAAACGTTAGTTCACGATAACAGTTAGTTTATAATAGTTTTGCGTGATATCAACAAGAGGGAATAATTGTTGAATAGAGTCTTCAGGATATATTTGAAAATAAAATAAAAAGAACACCAGTGTTGATACAAAAAGATGACAAATGACCACCAACACAAATCTCTTTTAATGAAATTTTAAGTCTTTGTGGCTGTCAGAAAATAATTTATGTGGAACATTCTTCACTGATTCCTTTGAGAACTCAAAACCTACCCTTTAATATATGACCCAAGACTCAACACTCTTCCCTAATACATACACATCAGATTACTAACCTGAAGCCACTCCAAATACTTTCCACTTTGCCCCTAAATTCTTATAGTTCTATATTTTCAAGCACATGACAACAGTTAACATTTAAAACATTTTTTTTAAACTATCCTCATACTTTTTGTGTTTAGGTGAACATAAGCTGTTCATAAGAGATATTATTCTACTAGTGGCCAATGGTTGCTTTAATTAAGATTTAAAAAGCCACAAGGAAGAATATTTTCAACATTGAAAGTCTTAAACATTACAAAAAAGAGTAAAATTCTTACCTTGCCAGAAGGCTTTGGATGCATTAAGAAATTCAAGATCCTGGTTACCAATTCACTATTTATGCCTGATCTCTCCAAATCAAGAACTTCACAGATGCTTTTTAACATGGCATTCCTAAATCTAAAACAAAAGAAATAAAGACTTCAAAAAAAATCAGAAAGAGTATTTTAAAATGTTCCCACCAAAGACATACATTAATGCAATAGCAAAATAGAAGTTCCCTACTATTTTTTTTTGAATGAAAAAGAGGTAAAGTCAAGATTTAAATATATGATGTTGAGGCAAGAAAAAAAAAATTACCTATTTGTAGGGACCTGAAATTTCTATATGCCCAAGACTTTTTGAAATTCATTAAAACAAAAATTAATTTAACCACAAAACATACTCAAAACTAGCATTTGCTGCTAGACTTAAAACTTCTCCAAGTATTTCTATCTACTGATATATCTATTTCATGAAATTTTACTCCAATGACTCATAAATGACATGATAGTCCTTAGTACTCAAAGGCCACATCAAAACTGTACAAGTCCAGGCAAGTATTGCTAAACTACAAGGGTTTCCTCATTATTGCTAACTGAATACTAGTTATATTCAAAGAGATTCATTCACAAAAGTTTGGAAACCCAGGGATTTAAAACCAACAAAAACACTACATTAGCTTATCCTAAGATATGAACAGATTTGTAGTCTAAGGAAAGGATATTAAGACCAACAAAATCACAGATTTTTTTTTGAGGTATAGGCATAAAAACACCCAATTTTTAAATGAATTCATTAGAAAACCTTTTGCAGTAAATCCATCAAGTTAGAAAATTTGAAGTTAACATTCCTTATGGAACCTTAACATTTCTTTCCTTTCACTGCTCTAACTGTACAATTATTAGATAGTATGTTTTGTGTTACAAGGTGTCTGAAAATAAGTATTTTCAACCTTATCATTTAAATAAACTACAGCATTTTAAAAACATCTTTCCTAGAGGAAATCTCCCCAAATAAAAATTTTATTAAATACTGTCTTGTGCTCACTAAGCAGTGAATACTGCTCATAAATTTATTATTAATAAAATTTCAAGAAAAACAAAACTACAACCCATAGCAGGCAATTTGTTCAGTGGTAACAACACTAAATTTGGGTATCAGAAGAGACCCCAGTTCAAATGTAATTCTTATTAGCTAAATGACCACAAGTTAAATCACCATACCTTTATAAAGTCACCACACCTTTATTAAAAGGTACAAAGGGAAGTATGATGAACTACCTCTCTCAATAGCTGTCCTGTGGAAAGTGTTTTGAAACACTGGAATGCTATAATATGTGAGCTATTAACAATTCAGGAAGGTTACTTCATTTAAAAATGGTTTTGTAGCACCTTTCAACTTACTGAAATTGTTATTACAGACGCTGAAAACTAATAATTATTAAATCAAGCCTCACCTTTGTATTTGGGGAAAAAATTACCTTTTAGGCACGACCACAAGTTTTTTGAAGCTGTAAGAACACTGATCAAGACATATTTATTTACAACCATTGTATATTTATAAATATAACTTACTTTTTCAACATTTCCTCCTTTTTTTTATATTGATCACTTCCTTTTTCGAATGGAAAGCCACTGAACTGACCCACATTCTTCTTCAGAGAAGCTACCTAAAAATGTTTCTCTTATTAATATTGTAATTTTCCAAGCAGACTTTTTTATAAGTAGGAGAGAAATTGTTAATACTCGAAAACACCCTTTATTTATAAATGCCTTCAGATGGTTCACTCAGAACTTTATTTGCTACTAATAAAACGAACATTGCAAATGACTCATCACATTAAATGAAAAGCTATATATAATGTCAACTTGTTGCCTAAGTCCTTGCAAAAAATCAAAACTTTCATTTTATTTATCCTCTTTTCCCTCCAAAAGTTTTCAAGTACATTTCAACCAAATATAACATTACAAAAGTATTGTCTTTTGGGGTATGTTATAACACATAATTCAGAATAAAAGCATTACCATTACTAACGGGCATGGAGTGGGAAGAAAGAATCAGGACTGTTGGACTCAAGATGTACTGCATTTTACAAAATAAAAGAGCACTGAAGTTGTATGCAAAATAATCATTTTGACTGCATGAAATTTAAAAGAATTCTTTTGTTGGGGCAGCTAGGTGGCACAGTGGTTAGAGCACCAGCCCTGAAGTCAGGAGGACCTGAGTTCAAATCTGGTCTCAGACACTTCCTAGCTGTGTGACCCTAGGCAAGTCACTTAACCCCAATTGCCTCAGCAAAAAAAAAAAAAAAAAGAATTCTTTTGTAAAGCTAAAAAATCACCATTTAATTTACTTTTAAAATATAAGGTCTCATGCAAAATGTATCAGTACTGATGTAAAAACACAACTTGTTAAAAGATAGAACAAAGTTCTAACAATAAAATATTAATATCACTAATCAAATATGCATTGAATTTTGCCTGAGCTACAGAATGGGGCTTCTTAAAACTTTTTCCACTAGTGATCTCTTTCTGCTCAAGAAATTTTTATGTAATGCCATGTATGTAGGTATATAAAATAGTACATAAACCAAACATTTACTGATAATAAATCATAATTTACAACCCATAGTTTAAGAAGCTTTGCTATAGAACATAGTTTTCATTTATTATTGATTAATGCCCACACAAAGTCCAGTTATAACTTTATGTCTGAGCCAAAGAGGTAAATTCTGTAAAAGACTAGAAAGATATCATGAATTGGATAAAGGGAGAATATTTAACCTAAAGAGGAGGGAAAGTTAGGGGACACATGGTAACTGTACTTAACAAGTTGCGTATAGAAGAATGATTAAAGAGTTATCTGCTTTCATTCCAGAGGGCTGAAGTGGCATCAGTGGTAGAAGTTGAGAAATGGCAGACTTAAGATATAAAAAACTTAACAATTAGAGATATCCAAAGGAAAATAGAATGCCTTATGATTATACTCTAATGAAAAGTCTTTAAGGACAGACTGACAATGCTATACAGGGGATTATAAATTAGACTGGATAATCTGAGATCCTTTCCAATGTGAATGCCACTTACCAACTATATAGCATTGAGCTAAGCATCAGCTAACTTTGAAGTATCTCTGAAATACTTCAACAAACATGTTAAATACCAGAAGTCTAAAATAATCCTTACTGTGCCTGGCCTGTTGTAAAGAAGTTTATGAAGATTTCTAAGTTCATCAGTTTTCTTCTTACTTAAAAAGAAGTGTATTCTTTCAATTTCACAAAGTTTCTGTCCCTTTCCTGTAAAAAAGAAAAAGTTAAATGGTTAACATTATAAATTTAGCTGAAAAACTATCTAGTGCTTTATTTTATACAAAACTTCAAAATTTTTAATAAATTGCCCAGTTTATATAAACAATTTAGTTTCCATGTTTGTCTAATTTATAGGAATGAGAAGACAAATTTCAGAAATTATATTAAAAACAAAATTATATTTTCTAAAAATAAAACACTATTTGATCACTACTTGTTCAGTTTGAGAATTTCACTACAATATGGAAGTAGAAAAAGAGGTAATGTGATACCATACATTTAGGGTTGCCTTTTGCGTCAAGAACATTACATGACAAATATGGGCTAGGGATAAATCATGACTCTTGTTGCTAATCTGTATCGTCAGAAGTTTCCATAGCATGCATGCCCAGTAGATGAAATCACTAGTCCAGATTGAAAAAGAAATACATACTTGCCTTGGGCAATTGTAAATGGCTCCCTTTGAAGGGAAGATACTTGCATTGTCAACCTCTCTACTTTCTTCTTCTCTCTCTTGCCTTCTACGATGAGACTCTTTTCTGAAAGATAAATTATTTAATTTTCTTAAATAGCAAGAAGCTTTAAATATAATCTTCAGCAGGCTTCCTTCCTAATAAGTGAAAGGGATCAAACCTGAACTCCTCTATCACTTCTAACATAATGGCTCTGAAGTAGTTGTAATATGCTGATTATTTTCTGTCTATCTAGACTCAAACCCAAGGCCCCTATATAAAGTCTTGTAAAAACATTAAGTAAACATCTAGCGAGGGAAAATGACTCAAAAAATATTCTACTTCATTAATATGGATTAGCTCATGTTATTTTATCCCACTATTAGCCATCCCTATTTCCTACTGCTTTGTTTTTGTTTAGCCATTTTTCAGTCATATCAACCCTTTCTGACCTACTGATACTTATGACAAACGTGAGAATACACCCATCTGTCTCTAGTAAACAGAACACTAGGAAAACAAAACACAAGCATTGCCAAGATGTCAGGATACTATTTTGATTATCATTAGATTCATTCTTCCCATTTTTTAAGACTTTACTATCATATGCTTACTTTTACAAGCTAACTAAAGTTAACCATTCAACAAGTTTTAATCTCTAAAAAGAGATTATGACATTGTTTCCAGATTCTAATATCTTTCATGTAAAGAAATAAAAATGAGTGGGTTTTTTTGATCAACTTTCCTCCTGAAGGGTAGCATTCGTGTTTTTATAGCATTATTTACAATACAACTGTGTCTATATAGTATCTTATTGGTGGTCTTAATCCATCAAATACTGAAAATCTACTATGTGCATAGTTAACATCAGTTGTGTTAATCATTCAACACTGAAAACGGTTTGAACAGCCTGCTCAGCAAAAGCAGTCAACAAGTTTTTGAGAACTGCTGAGATAGATTAGAAATATTCTGAATGCATTAATATGGGACTGTCTACTGAAAAACATTTTAAGATTATATTCTTAAGTGTGGAAAACCAGGGCTTCTGGCACATGGCAAGTGCTTAAAAATTGATTTGTTATTAATTTTAACTAGACAGTATATGAGAGGTTGTAGTCTAGTGAAATGTTCTCAGAATTACGTTTAATTTTAAATATACGAATTAAATACAAAGGATTATAAAAGAAACCACTTAGATTAAAAGTTACCCGAATATTCAAAAGGTTAGGGACCACTAGTGTTAGGAATGTTTGGCATAGTCATGTTTATAATATTAATTGTAAACAATGCTGACCCAACACCACAAACCTGCCATCAACCAGTAATTTGTATTTAGCTAGACCAAGATTTCTACCACTAAATCTCAGTGCTTTGAGTAAGTTACTTTTTCTAAGAATAATAAAATTTCAAAGTTCTGCATTTTCTGTGTGATTGTCTTCAAACTTCTAATACCCACAATTACTCTAAAAGTAGGACAATTTCTAAATTGGAGAGTGGCTTCAGGACTCAGTTTTAATTCAGCTGGCCTAAGGGTAATATTGTTCAGGTCAATGCAAATGTAACTCAGAAGAATATGAACTGTGGGGATCTGTTATGGTTCTGTTTATATGAAGCCCTCCAAAAATTTATGCATAAGTATTAGTAATACAGTTTAATCAGCAATAATTAGGCAAAGTTGAAAAAGAATAGTGGCATGAGTTTAACTTAAGTAGACCTTATCCAGTATGATAAAGGTATATCATCACCTGCTTTCCATCATCCAAGATCTATACCGAGTAACTACTACTGAATCTAGTTTGATAGCAAAAGTTACACCAGTAAGAAACTGCTCAAGTGAATAAGTTAACACTTAAGCAGGTCTTGATGGCTTTTAATCATTTCACCAGACTTTTAAGGATAGTGACAAGCATAAATGAATGAAATTCTTATTCTATCTCACTTTTAAGGAGTTGCCTTGTATAGCTAGCTGCAGTTGGATATAATAAAGGAATATGAAATTCTCCCAGTTAAAAAACAGGTTTTACTGTAATACTCAAAACTTAAGACTGATAAAAATGTGATATAATTAAAAAAAACACCGGACTTGGAATCAAAAAAAACAGCATCTGCTACCTATGTAACCTTGAACTCATTTAACCTTTCTAGCTTTCAGTTTACTTGGATATATAATAAAATTAAATAGATTAGTTGATCTAAGGGTTTTTTCAGATTAAAAAAGCCTCAATCACCTTTTATTTTGTTTCTCTGACTCTCTCTTGCCCTCCTACTATAACTTTTCCCTTTTCTTTTCATTGGCTATAATATGGAATGAAAATATAGAGGTAGCTAATTAGCACTATGCCAGGAAGACCCAAATTCAAAACAATCTGAAAGACCAGTTTTATGTGCTTAGGCAAATACCTTAACCTGGTTGCCTCAGCTTCCTCAAAGGTATAATGAATAATAGCAACACCTTATCATCCAGATAGGAGTATGTTAGGATCATGCATAAAGCACTTATCACATGTCTAGTAGATAGTAGACACTTATATAATAATTATTAACCTATTTTAAAATGTCATATTTATTGTTCTTAACTGAAGTCAAACGTTTGCCTTTTTCTTGTATGGTCTTCAGTTTTCTGGAGCCCAGAAACAATTATTTAAAAAAAAGAAAGGTGTCAGATTCTTTTTTTTCTGAGGCAATTGGGGTTAAGTGACTTGCCCAGGGTCACACAGCTAGGAAGTGTTAAGTGTCTGAGGCCAAATTTGAACTCAGGTCCTCCTGACTTCAGGGCTGGTACTCTATCCACTGTGCCACCCTAGCTGCCCCAGGTGCCAGATTCTTGACCAAAAAAATCCTAATTGGTCTTTCTTTAATATTAGTATTATGTTTATTCATGTCAAGAAAGAAAAACCTTGATCAAACTATACTAAACTAGGTTCAAGTGATTACAGTATTTAAAATATGAATATGTTCATGTCCTAGGAATTCACAAATCTCCAAAAAAGTCAAGTCAAACCATATGGACTGAATTTAGGAAAATATAAAACTTGAAGATAAAACAATGCTTCTCACATGGATATAAATGCCAACTAATGTGAAATGTTTGTTAGAGAAATTTAAACATTCAGGCTTAAAAATTCAGTGGTTGAAATAGTAAGGGAAATCTCAAATCTCTTCCTAGCTCCTATTGGAATACAGGTATATTGGTAAGTAAAATAAGGTGGTAATAATAATGCCTGGCCTTCTAAGTAAATAGAAATCACTTTATACATTTGTTGAATCTGCAAGCAAATTCTTCAAGATATCCTAAACCAAACAGTTTTGTTATTACTATCACTCAATTCAATATTCTAATTCTTCCATCTACTCCAATAAGCAAAACTTTATAGGAAGAAATGTCCACTGACCTTTTAAGTCTACCAAAAAACATATCTGAAGTTAAGAGATCTCAGGGCAGAGATCCTGAACCCTAATTCCTCTTAATTCCAATGCCTTCCTTCTGTCAAATATTTCCTATTTATCCTATATACAGCTTGCTTTGTATATACTTGCTTGCATACAATCTCCTTTAGGTTGGAGACTTAAAAAAAAAAAATTCTTTGTATCCTAGGCACTTAGCACAGTACCTGGCACAAAATGGGCACTCAATAAATGTTTACTGGCTGATATTGACTGACTGACTCCTGAAAGATAAATTAAATTCTACAGAATACCACCCAATTCAAATTTGAATTCCTAAAGCCTTAAGCTTGTGGCCAAGGAATAAAAACTGGTTAAATAACCTCTTATCAGTATAACTCAAATAGGTAGGAAACCTTTTGTGGGGGAACTCCAAGTTCAACAATAACTACAGGAAAGAATTTTTTTTATATCTATTATTTTTTCCAACTATTACCCAAACCCAAGCAGTTACCCTTTCATAAGGTTCTTAAGGCTGTCCCTTACTTTACCAAATTTGAGTGAGGAAAGCATCTTCCAAAAAAATCTCATTTTCTATTACCCACATTAATTCCAAAAGAAAAACAGCTTTTAGGAAGTCATGGATACAATTAGTTGAGAAACAGAACTGAGAATTATATTGATAACTCGATGCATGTTTCTTTTTATTAAATTAAGACAGGTTTTAAGTCCATGGATACATACACTAAGTTGAGAAACAGAGGTAAAAAGGAAATTGATAATCCAATGCATGTTTCCTTTTATTAGATTCAATTACAATGGTGGCAGAATCATTTTACTACCAGAAATAATACGGCATTTGTTTATCTAGAGGGATGGCAGCCGTCATGGCAAATTCTGGACAGCAGCCTGGTAACTTCCACCTTTCATTCATACCTCCAGTTCTTTAATATCTCAATGACTAGGTGGTACAATGACTATAGAAGATTTCTAAAGGAATGTGGCATGCTGCAATAAATCCTCTCCCACCTTTTTCTTCCTCCTCATCCTCTTCATCGTCGTCGTCGTCCTCCTCTTCCTCCTCACTCTCTTCCTTGTCAGGAACCTCGGGGTCTCTCTTAGGTGGGGCCTGGGAGGACAAATCCTCCCCCTCTGGGGCGGGAGCTGAAGATGACATGCTAATAATCTGCAGAGAAGGAGGAAAGGATCGGGACAGAAAAGAGATAGATCTCTGGCCATCGTTTAAGAATCCGCTTCTTGCCTCTGCACTTTACAAAAATGCCGACCGAGGTGGGGGCCTAGGCTTCTTAAAGGAGATCACAAGGATGGGGGATCCTCCTCCGCCCCCCATCCCGCTTTCACAAACGCTTCCCTTTCCCTCAACCTCCACAACATAGCGGGCCAAGCAGCCGGGAGAGTCCATAGTTGCCCCTCTCGAAACCCCTCCCTCGGGGCGGTCCCCTAAGTGTTGTGGTAGTCTTTCCCGCCCCGCCCCAGGCGGGAAAGGAGGGGATCCTAGGGACCTGCAGGCCATCGCTCGCCCCCTAGCGGGGCCAGGCGCCGGGGCATTGAGCCAGGCCAGGCCGGGCCCGTGCATCCTTCACAGCTCGCCCCTCGAGCTGCAGCTGGGCACCAACCGCCACCAAGCAGTAGGGCTCGGGAGGGGCGGCCGGCAGCTCGGGGACGCCTGCGCCTCAGCTCCTTAGGCCGCCCGAGCCCGGCGGCGTCTGCTGCGGTTTCACTTTCATGGCTGTGCCTCCCGGCCCCGCAGTCCTAACAGCCGCCAACCCTCCCCCTTTCCCGGCCGGGCACGGCGCCTTCTTCGAGACGTCCAGCCGCTATCCCTCCCTCCCTTCCCACCCCCCTCGCGCCCCCTCACCGGTAGGTCGGGGATGCCTGGGGCCTCCCTGGCTCGTGAGGAGAGAGGAAGGTTCCTAAGGTTGGCAGGTGGGGGAACGGCGGAGGACCCTTTCTGCCTTTTTCGCGCGTGACGCTTCTGCACCGTGTCCCTCCCAAGAAGCCACCAGATTTTCAAAATGGCGGTTCGGGAAGGAAGCGGGAATACAGCAGCCAATCAGCAGCCCGCTGTGGAAGGGGGCTAGGCGAGGGGTGGATCTATGCCGCCTGGATAGGGAGGGGCTGAGGGCGGAGCAGGTCCCTGGTCTTCACAGCAAGAAGTGGGGAGCGCGCGGGGCTGCCTAAGGCTGGCGGGATTCAGGCTAAAAGGAGGATGGGGTGGGGTAGGGGGGAGGGGAGATTATAGATCCCGGCTGTGGACCCGAGCGGCGCGCTCCTTAAAGGCGGGTAGGGGCGTGGGCCTTAGAGGCGCTTGCGCGTCTGGGCAGAATTCGTGCCAACCTCTCCCTGTTAGGTCGCGCAGCGAGTATGTCTACAGAAAAACCTGGTGCTCCAAAAGGGTGAAACCAGCAGGCATCGACCCTGAAGCTTGTCAAGCAGCGGATAGTTCTGGCATCGGAGAGATAAAACTCTCTATCTTGTTTTTTTCCTAATACATCTTTCCCTTGAAGATGATGTTGCTCATTTCTTTGGAAGAGAAATGTTATATTCTCTATAATTGTCCTTGTATTTTTTTTTTAGGAGATGTTTTTCACATGTGTTGGAGAGATTTAACTTCTTATCTCTCCGAAAAAGGATCTAGTTCCATAAGTACCATCCTTGCCTTTGTCCTGCAACACTAGAAGAATGGGAGATCCATTACAAAAGCTTCTCGTGTCACTACTGAACATGAATGCAAAAATTGTTAATACAATTCTAGCAAAGTGATTGGAATATAGCCAGTACCCAAAAGTTGTTTATTCAAGGGATGCAAATAGTTCACAGGAAGGCAGTTGATTTAATCACAGAAACATTAATTTTTTGTGGTCATGTGCTTTTGAAGGCATAGAAAGGTATAGGAAGTTTCAAGTGAGATCACCAACAATAATTTTTATTATTTAAAGCTTATAAAGCTAGGAGATGATGAAGCTAATAGAACATTGGTTCCAGAGTCAAGAATACCAGAATTCAAATGTGATCTTAAGACACCAGCTATGTAAATCTGGGCAAGTTGATTAATCGCTGTTTGATTCAGTTTCCCTATTTGTGAAATGGAGATAATAAGCACCTATCTTCCAAGGTTGTCTCCTGAATAAAATAAGACCATGTTGTATAGTACTTTACACATAGAAGACTATATATTGTTATTATCTCAGCCTCAAGAGGCCATTCCTGATTCCCCCATTTAGTCTGGACACCACCTGTATTTACCTTGTATTTATATTTCATTTTGCTTATCTGGAAGCCTGCTGTATCTTCTAGCAGAAACTGACTAATTTTTTTATATGTCCATGGGCTCATGAAGTTCCTTGCATATAGTAGGCATTTAATATATGCTCTACAATTGATTACTAACTAAAATTAGGAGGAAATAATAGCTACTCAACAGTGACCAATGGCTTGGAAAAGATCAGTTTATATTCCAGTCCTAATGAAGGGCAATGCAAACAATGTTCAAATTATGACCAAACTGCACTTACTTCACATGCCAGCAAAGTTATGCTAAGATTCTGCAAGGTAGCTTCAGCAATATGTGAACTAAGAATTGCCAGAGGAGCAATTTGGTTTTCAAAGAGGTAGAGGATCTAGAGACCAAATTGCCAACATTCATTGGATTACAGAGAAAGCAAGGGAGTTCCAGAAACACATGCACTTCTGCTTTACTGACTACACTAAACCCTTTGTGTGGATCATGACAAAATAGGATAAATTCTCAAAGAAATGGAGTGCTAGATCATCTTACTTGTCTCCTGAAGAACTTGTATGGGGCCCAAAAAGCAACAGTTAAAAATTGAATGTGGAATAATTGATTGATTTAAGATTGGGAAAAGAGTATAACAAGGCTGTGTCATCTTATTCATCCCAGACTGGATGAATCAAAAACTGGAATTAAAGTTGCTAGGAGAAATATTAACAATCTCTGATATACAGATAATATACCATTGATGACAGAAAGTAAAGATGAATTAAGAAACTTCTTGATAAGAGTAAAAGAGGATATTATGTCTTGAAGCTTATCATTAAAAAAAGCTAAGTTAATTGGTAACTGATTTCATCACTTTCTTGCAAATTCAGGAGAAGAAATGGAAGTATATAGGATTTCATATTCTTGAGTCTAAAAGTCACTGTAGATGGATGGTGGAGAGTAGATAGGACATTGCCTGAGCTCTTCTTAGCTTCCCTCAGAATAAACATTAGATGAAGTCTCTGAATGGATTTTGGAGTGACAGAACCCACAAATATTCATAGTGTAATGATTTTCCAGCTTACAATATCTTGGAAGGATTTAAGGAAATGCCTTGTCTCACTTGGGCAAGAGAGAAGCAGCCCAGAACAGGCACAATATAGGGAGACCTGGTGCAGGGAATTTGAGTACTCTGTTCTAGTTCAGAAGGACAGTGGATCAGCAGCCCAATTGTAAAACCTTCAAGGCAGCCACAGAAGGTAAACTATAAGTCCCTGAACCCCAGAATAGGCAGGACTTGGCCAGACTCACCCATCAGAATGTGAAGCCTGCAGCACCACTGGCCCCACTGCAGTCAGTGAGAGGCTCCTGTCTCCTGCAAAAGAAACTTTGGGACAATCTCCCCTGTACTCTAGGAGCAGAGCTTAACTTTTAAAAATGAGCAAAAAAGCAAAAAGAGCTCTTACTATAGAGAACTATTATGGAGACACAAAAGATCAGAACACAAACCCAGAAGAGGATAGCAAAGGCAAAATGTCTACATGCAAAGTCTCAAAGGAAGATATAAACTTGTCTCAAGTTCAAAAGGCTTTCTTGGAAGAACTCAAAAAGGATTGTAAAAGATAAAAGAAAAATGGGGGAAAGAAACGAGAGCTATGCAGGAGAATTATGAAAATTTTGGGGAAAAACCCAACAGCTTGGAGGAGGAAGCACAGAAATTGACTGAAGTAAACAATTCCTTAAAAAATAAATTTGGTGAAATGGAAATATATATATATATGTACATATATATATGTGTGTGTATATATACACACATATATTTAGTATACATATATACTACATATATGCAACTATATGTGTGTATATATATATATATACATACTAAAGAAAACAATTTCTTAAAAAAAGATCACTGCAGATAGCAATTGAAACTGTGAAATTAAAAAAACTTTTACTCCTTTGAAGGAAAGCTATGGCGAATCTGGATAGCATACTAAAAAGCAAAGATGTCATCTTGCAGATGAAGGTCCATATAGTTAAAGTTATAGTTTTTCTAGTAGCAATATATAGCTGTGGACTGTAAGGAAAACTCAGCATTGCAGGATTGACACTTTCAAATTGTGGTGCTGGAAAAGACTTTTGAGAATCCTATAGACAGTAAGAAAATAAACTCAGTGAATATTTTTTTTTAATTTTAAACTTAATTTTAATTTTTAATTAATTTTTTTAATTTGCAAAACATATGTATGGGTAATTCTTCAACATTAGCCCTTACAAAGCTTTCTGTTAAAAATTTTTCCCGCCTACTCCTCACCCCTCTCCTAGATGGCAGGATATCCGCTACATGTTATGTTACAATACTTGACAAATCGAATATATGTCTACATATTTCCACACTTATCATTGTTGTGCAAGAAAAATCTTATCTACAAGAAAGAAAAATCAGATAAAGGAAACACAATGCAAGCAAATATCAATCGAGAACATAAAAATGTTATATTGTGGTCCACATTTCACATCCCTCTCTCTGGGTGTATATGGCTTTCTTCAGTGAACAATTGGAAGTGGTTTGAAACATTTCATTGTTGAAGAGAGCCATGTCCATCAGAATTGATCATCATATAGTATTGTTGTTGCCGTGTATAATGATCTCCTGTTCTGCTCATTTCACTCAGCATTAGTTCATGCAAGTCTCTCCAGGCCTCTCTGAAATAGTCCCACACTCAGTGAATATTTATAAAAATTTATTCAGACTAATTGGAACGACGTATATTGAGAATGAAGCTTAAATACTTTGGCCAAATAATGAGAAGATGGGACTCATTGGAAAAGACTGATGTTAGGAAAGACTGAAGGCAAAAAGACAAGGATATGGCAAAGAATGGCATGGATGGATAGTGTCATAGGTATACCAAACATAAGCTTGAATATATTTTGGGAGACAGTGAAGGAAAGAAAGGCCTGGTGTGCTAGGGTGCACGGGATCTCAAAGAGTCATATACAACTGAAATAAACAACAGCATTTACATAGTACTTTGAGGTTTCCAATGTACTTTACAAATATTATCTTTTATCCTTACCACAATCTTGGAAAGTAGATGCCATTATTACAGGTAAGTAAAGATGAAGCAGACAGAGGTATAGTGATTTGGTCAGGATCACATAGCTAATGAGGCTGGAATTAAATTCAGATATCCTGACTCTAGACCAGTATTCTATCCATTATCATTCTGGCTGCTCTAGGAAGTAATAGTGGAAATTCCATTCAAAATCATTACAAAATGCATAAAGTGTCTGAGTGTTAACCTATCAAGATGCACATGTGAGACCTATATCAATACAACCACAAAGAATTGTTTGCAGAAATAAAGGAAGATTCAAATTATTGGAGACGCCTTTAATGTTCACAATTGTACTGTGTCATTAAAATAAAAATTATAATTCTGAATCTATAAGCCTAGTGCTTTATCAAATTA
Source organism: Myrmecobius fasciatus (assembly GCA_023553655.1). Lineage (NCBI taxonomy): Eukaryota > Metazoa > Chordata > Mammalia > Dasyuromorphia > Myrmecobiidae > Myrmecobius > Myrmecobius fasciatus. The sequence goes on along the minus strand of JAJPUD010003073.1, from coordinate 174,402 downwards.
CCAATGACTTACTTTATAGAATTACACAAAATATTCAAATCTGAAGTAAAAATATCAAGAATTCCATGAGAGGAGTCTTCTGGGGGTGGAACCAACATGGCAGAGTAAAGCAAGGAAACTGCTTGAGCTTTCCCAGTTTTCCTTGAAAAACCATATGAAACCAAACCTCTGAACAGATAATGGAATGATAGAGCCTACAAAGAGATAGAATGGGGGCAGCTAGGTGGCGCAGTGTATAGAGCACCAGCCCTGAAGTTAGGAGGACCTGAGTTCAAATATGCTCTCAGACACTTAACATTCCCTAGCTGTGTGACCCTGGGCAAGTCACTTAACCTCAATTGCCTCAGCAAAAAGCAAACAACAACAACAACAAAACCCAAAGAGATAGAATGAAACTATTCTCCCTCCTCTTGGAAGGACTCAAAGAAAGGTCATTCTCATTGGATTGTAAAAGGGGTGTTTAGGGTGTTCAGCCCAGCTCAGACAGTGTAGGGGAAAACTAATGACAGGATTTTAATCACAACAGATCAGCAACCAAGACCTTGGTCCTGTCTCAGTAGTAGAGCAGAACAGTGGGCAGCTTCCAGTCCCAGGACAGAAGGCAAATTACCAGCCTAGGAAACTAGGCAACAACAGGCAGGACTATGTCAGACTATCCTTTGCTGTGAGCAAAACACCAAACACAAGGGGTCCATGTACTCAAAATCAAGGCTCAAAATTGCACAAGAAACTTGGGACATATTCCCTGTACTCCAGGAGTAGACCTCATCCTTAAAAATTATAAAACATGGGGCATTTAGGTGGTGCAGTGGATAGAGCACCAGCCCTAAAGTCAGGAGGACCTGAGTTCAAATCTGATCTCAGACACTTAATACTTGCCCGCGGCAAGTCTCTTAACCCCAATTGCCTCAGGGGGAAAAATCACAAAATAGGAAGAGAAAAGGAAAAGAAGAAAAGGAAAAAAAAAGAAAATGAGCAAGAAATAGGAAAGTACCTTAACCATACAAAGCTACTATAGTGACAAAGAAGACCAAAACACTTAACTCAGAAGAAGACAAAATGCCCACCTGAAAAACCTTGAAGGGTAATTAAATTGGTCTCAAGCCCAAAGAGCCTTCTTGAAAGAAATCATAAAGGATTTTAAAAGTCATATAAGAGAAGTAGAAAAAAATCAGGAAAAGAAATGAGAGGCATGCAAGAGAGAATCAGCAGCTTGGAAAAGTAAGGACAAAAATTGAAGAAAACAATTCCTTTAAAACAAATGGCCAACATTCTGGAGAGCAATTTGGAACTATGCTCAAAAAGTTATCAAACTATGCATACCCTTTGACCCAGCAGCATTTCTATTGGGCTTATATCCCAAAGAAATCATAAAGGAAGGAAAGGGCCCCACATGTGCAAGAATGTTTGTGGCAGCCCTTTTTGTAGTGGCTAGAAACTGGAAACTGAATAGATGCCCTTCAATTGGAGAATGGCTGAATAAATTATGATATATGAATATTATGGAATATTATTGTTCGGTAAGAAATGACCAGCAGGACGATTTCAGAGAGGCCTGGAGAGACTTGCATGAACTGATGCTGAGTGAAATGAGCAAAACCAGGAGATCATTATACACGGCAACAACAATACTATATGACAATCAATTCTGATGGACATGGCTCTCTTCAACAATGAAATGTTTCAAATCACTTCCAATTGTTCACTGAAGAAAGCCGTATACACCCAGAGAGAGGGAGGTGATATGTGGACCACAACATAACATTCTCATACTCTTGATTGATGTTTGCTTACATTGTGTTTCCTTTATCTGATTTTTCTTTCTTGTAGATACGATTTTTCTTGCACAACAATGCTAAGTTTGGAAATATATATACATATATTCGATTTGTCAAGTAATTTAACATAATTAACATGTAGTAGATATCCTGACATCTAGGGGAGGGGTGGGGAGTTGGGGGGAAAATTTGTAACAGAAAGCTATGTAAGGGTTAATGTTGAAGAAGTACCCATACATATGTTTTGCAAATAAAATAAAATTTTAAAAAAATGGCCAAATGCAAAAAAAAAAAAAAAATCCAATGAAGAAAGCAACACTTTGAAAAGTAGAATTAATCAAATGGAAAAAGAGATAACAAAATCTACTGAAGAAAATTATACATTAAAAACTAGAACCAGGCAAATGGAAGCTAGTGAGTCTAAGAGACATCAAGAATCAGTCAAACACTAATAAGAATGAAAAAAATGGAAGAAAATATAAACTATCTTATTGGATAAACAGATGACCTGGAAAATAGATTTAGGAGAGACAATTTAAAAATTATTATATTACTTGAAGCCCACAACCAAAGAGAGAGAGAGAGAGCCTGGATAGCATTCTTCAAGAGATCATCAAGAAAAATTTCCCTGGATATATTAGAACTAGAGGGCAAAATAGTCATTTAAAGAATCCATTGATCGCCTCTAGAAAGAGATCCCACAAGGAAAACCCCAAGAAATATTGCTGCAAAACTCCAGAACTATAATCTCAAGGAAAAAATACTGCAAGCTGCCAGAAAAAAAAAAAAAAAAAACAATTCAAGGATCGAGAAGCTTCAATCAGGATTACTCAGGATTTGGCAACTTCTACAATAAAGGATAAGAGGACCTGGATTACCATATTCCCGAGGGTAAAGAATTTGGTATTTCAAACAAGAATCAGCTGCCCAATAAAACTAAGCATTATCTTTTGGGGGAGGAGATGCATCTTTAATGAAGTAGGAAACTTTCAGTTATTTCTGTTGAAAAGACCAGAGCTACACAGAAAATTCAATCTTCAAACATAATACTCAAGAGAGGCATAGAAAGGCAAACAGGAAAGGAAAAAAAATATTATTTAAAGATTAGCTGTTTACATCCTTATAGGGGAAAATTATACTTATAACTCTTGAGAATTGTATCTTTTATTATTATTAGGGTAGTTAGAGAGGGCATACTAGAGGGTAGATATAAATTGACTCTGATATGATATTAAAGAAAAAAACATTAAAGGATGGAAAAAGGATTATATTGGGAGAAGAGGAAAGGGGTGGTAAAATGGGATAAAACTACATGAAGAGGCATAAAAGACCTATTAGAATAGAGGAAAGAAGGGAGGGGGATGAGCATTGTTTGAAGCTTAATCTCATCAGGTTTGACTCAACAAGGGACTAGCATTCACCCAGTTGGGTATACAAATTTCCCTTACTTTATAGGGAAATAGGAGGAGAAAGGGGAAAGAAAGAGGAGGGGCTGGATAGAAGAGAGGGCAGAAACACAGGGAGAAAGTAAGAGGAGAGGAGGGATGATAAAAAAGAGGGCAGATTGGGAGAGGAATTTATCAGACAAACAGTACTAAGGAGGGACAAAGTGGAAAAGGAAAAAGTATCTAGAGATGGAGAAAATAGGATAGAGGGAAATATACAGCTGGTAATCATAACTATGAATGTGAATGGGATGAACTCTCCCAAAGAACAAAAATAGAGAGCATAATAGATTAAAAACTGGAATCCTACAATATGTTGCCTACAAGAAGCATTTGAAACAGAGAGTTACATACACAGTAAGAGTAAAAGCCTGGAACAGAATTTATTATGCTTTCCCTGAAGTAAAAAAAAAAGCAGTGGTAGCAATTCTGATCTAAGACAAAGCAAAAGCAAAAATAGATCTAAGTAAAAAAGAGAAGAAAGGAAACTACGTCTTGTTAAAGACGAATTGATACTAAACATATATGAATCAAGTGTTATAGTATCCAGATTCTTGGAGAAGTTGAACCAGTTACAAGAATAGACATTAAAACTAGTGGGGGACCTCAACTTCCTTTCCCAGAATTAGATAAATCTAACCACAAAATAAACAAGAAAGAAATTAGGGATGTTGATAGAATATTAGAAAAATTAAATATGATAGACCTCTGGAGAAAACTGAATAGGGATAGAAAGGAACATTCCTTTTTCTCAGCAATACATGGCATCTACACAAAAATTGGCCATACGTTAGGGCATAAAATCCTTACAATCAAAAGCAGAACTAGTAAATGCATTCTTTTCAGTTCATGATACAATGAAAATTAAATTCAATGCAGGGCCAGAGAAAGATTGTCTAAAAACCAATTGGAAATCAAATAATCTAATTCTAAAGAATGGATCAAACAAGACATCATAGAAACAATAATTTCATGCAAGAGAATGACAATAATAAAACAACACACCAAACCTTATGGGATGCAAAATAGTTCTTAGTAGAAATTTTATATCATTAAAACATTACATCAAATACAGAAAGAGAGATCAATGAATTGGGTAACTTAAAAAAACCTAATTAAAAAACCCCAATTAAATACCAAATTAGAAATTCTGAAACTTAAAGGAGACAGGAATAAAATTGAAAGTATAAAGACTATTGAACTAATCAATAAAACTAAGTGGGTTTTATGGAAAAAATTAGACAAATCTTTAGTTAATTTGATTAGAAAAAGGAAAAATTTAAACCAAATTACCATTATCAAAAATGAAAAGGATGAACTTATCACCAATGAAGAAGAAATTAAAGCAATAATTAGGAACTATTTTACCCATCTGTATGCCAACAAATCTGACAATCTAATTGAATTGGATGAATATTTACAAAAATATAAATTGCCCAGATTAACAGAAAAGGAAATAAATTACTTAATCCCATTTTAGGGAAAAAAAAATTAAACAAGCCATCAATGAATTTCCTAAGAAAAAAATCTCTAGGGCCAGATGGATTTGCATATGAATTCTACCAAACATTTAAAGAACAATTAATTCCAATACAATCCCAAACTATTTGGAAAAATAGGCAAAGAAGGAGTCCTGCCAAATTCCTAATATAACCAACAAATAAAGTGTTGATACTTAAACCAGCAAGAGCCAAAACCAAAAAAATATAGATCAATCTCTCTAATGAATATTGTAGCAAAAAATTTAAATAAAATATAAACAAAGAAATTACAACAACTTATCGGCATGATAATACACTATGATCAAGTGGAATTTATACCAGAATTTCAGGGATAGTTCAATATCAGAAAAACTAATGGCATAATTGACTATGTTAGTAACAAAACTAACAGAAATCATATTGTTGAGGTCGGGAAGGTACCCAAAAGATTGGGGTCACAGACCACTGTTGTGAATGTCTCAAAAATTGTGCAGGCTTAAACCCATATCAAGTCAAGAGGCAAAGTTTATTGCAATTGTAATGCCAATTGAAGCGGCTAAAGTCCAAGAGTTTAGCAAAGAACCTGGAGCAAGGAGACAAATTTATACAATTCATGTCTAGAAAAAATAACATTCATCTGGAAGAACAAAATATTAAGAGTATCAAAGAAATTAATGAAAAAAAAGCAAAAAAAAAGATATGAGCCATATCAGACCTAAAACTATATTACAAAGCAGTGGTCATTAAAAAACATTTGGTATTGGCTAAAAAATAGAGTAACAAATAAATAGAATAGGTATGGTTCACAAAACAATAGTCATTAACCATATCTATTAATTGATAAATGCAGACTCCAGCTTCTAGGATAAGAACTCATTATTTGACAAAAATTCCTGGGAAAACTGGAAAATGGTAGGGTAGAAACTAGGCATAAACCAACATCTCACACCCTATACCAAGATAAAGTTGAAATGGATTCATGATTTAGACATAAAGGATGATACTATTAGCAAATTGGGAGATCAAGGGATAGTCTACCTGTCAAATCTGTGGGAAAGGGAGAATTGATGGCCAAAGAAGAAATAAAGAACATGAAATGCAAAATGGATAATTTTGATTACATTAAATTAAAAATCTTTTTGCACAAACAAAAGCAATGAAGCCAAGATTAGAAAAGAAACAGAAAACCGAGGAAAAATTTTTTTACTGCCAGTGTTTCTGATAAAGTCCTCATTTCTAAAACATATAAAGAACTGATGCAAATTTATAAGAATATAAGCCATTCCTCAATTGATAAATGGTTAAATGATTTGAATAATTTTCATACAAAGAAATTAAAGCCATTTCTAGTTATATGAAAAATGCTCCAAATTGATTAGAGAAATACAAATTAAAACAACTCTCAGTTATTACTTCATTCCTCCCAGATTGGCTAGATAACATGAAAAGATAATGATAAATGCTGGAAATTGGAAATGGAAAATGTTGGAAATAAATGTGGGAAAACTGGGATACCAATGCATTTCTGGTGAAGTTGTGAAATGGTCTAATCATTCTGGAGAATATTTTGGAACAGTGCCTAAAACTGTACATATCCTTTGATTCAGGAGTGTCTCTATTGGATCTGTATCCCAAAGAGATCATAAAAGAGGGAAAAGGACCGTCATGTGCAAAAATGTTTGTAGCAGTCTTTTTTTGTCGATCCCAGTTCTTCTCAATTGCAAGGCTGGCCTTAATCCATTACATCAGGATGCTTCTCAGCATTTTTTTCATATGGTTATTAGTCATTTGCATTTGTCCACCTTTGAAAATTAGTTATATGATTTATATCACAAATATGCCCATCAATTGGGCAATGGCTGATTAAGTTATGATATATGGGTATAATGGAATATTATTGTACTATAAGAAATGATGAATAGGCTGATTTCAGAAAAGCCTGGAAAGACTTACATGAACTGATGCTAAGTGAAATGAGCAGAACCAAGAGAACATTGTGCACAGCAACAACAAGATCATGTGATGATCAGCTGTGATAGATTTGACTCTTCTCAGCAATGAGGTGATTCAAGACAATTCCAGTAGTCTTGGAATTGAAAATGCCATCTGTTCCCAGAGAGAGAACTATGGCAACTGAATATAGATGGAAGCATAGTATTTTCACCTTTTTGTTTGTTTGTTTTGTTTCTTGTGGTTTTTTTCCCTTTTGGTCTGATTTTTCACAAATGTTGAAATATGGTTAAATGCACATATTTAATCTGCATCAGATTGCTATCTTGAGGAGGTAGGATGTAAGGAAAGGAGGAAGGAAATTTTGAAAAACAATCTTACAAAACTGAATGTTGAAAACTAACTTCATAGGTATTTGGAAAAATTAAATACAATTGAAAAAAATTTTAAAATAACTATTTGATATTTTTAAAGAAAGGGAAGGTAAAGAGGAAGAGAAAAAAGTATTTATTAAGCACTTACTACATACTAGGCACTTTACAAATCTCATTTCACCCTGCAAGGTAGGTGCTATTATTATCTCCATTTTGCAGCTGAGGAAACTGAGGCAAAAAGAAGTAAAATGATTAGCCCAAGTTTACACAGCTATTAATATCTGAGGGGGACTTCATGACTCCAGCTTCAGCCCTCTGTTCACCATGCCACCTAACTGTTAAGAAAACTGAAAAGTGGTTTGGCATAAAATCAATTTAGAATGTTGTTTTATACTATAAATCACAGCAAGCTCCAAATAGAATTTAAATTCTATCTAAATCTTTCAATCTAAATATTTTAAAAAATCACATCTAAAAATTTTTTTAAAACTTTTATATGAACAAATTTGGAACTAAATAAGAAGTTATGAATTAGAGAAAAGGATCTTTTGATATAATGCTATAAGTAGCCACATTTATAATATTAAAATTTTGATATTAAATATAAATATAAGCATATTTATGATGATATAAATTATATAACCCATTTTCAAAGAGGGATAAATATAAACTATTAATAACTATATGAAAAAATGCTGAGAAGCATCCTGCTGTAATGAATTAGGACCAGCCTTGGAATCAGGAAAAACTGGAATTGTTAGACTTTTCACTCATCTTGGCTGTGTGACCCTGGCTAACTCACCCTTTCAGTGCTCCGCTAGTGTTCTAAGACACTAAATTCCAGAACAGGAATGATGAAAAGAGTCATTTTTGGAAGTACTAAGGGAAGACAGGTACACTAACACTTTGTTGGTAGAGCCATGAACTGGTACCACTATTCAGGGAAATAATTTGAAACTATACTAATAAAATTACTAAAATGTTCATAACCTTTGACCCATTGTTTCTATTATTAGGCAAATACTATTTAGGATATAAAAGATGGAAAGAAAAGCCATAGACAAATATACATATATGCACATACACAGATATATACATATACATGTAACATATACACTCACATACACATTAAATGTGTGTATATATTACATATATACATGTATGTATACTGGGCACCCATCTTTTCTAGTTTTCTGATAGCTATACAACTATCATCATTGTTGTATGTACAACTATCATTTAAGCTATTATCATAAAACCACAAACAAGATGAGTACCTACTGATTTTGCCGTTCAGTCATTTTTCAGTCATTTTCAACATATTGTGGCCCTTTTTGGAAATTTTTTTGGCAAATATACTGTAGTAATTTGCCATTTCCTTCTCCAGCTCATTTTATAGATGGAAACTGAAGTAAATGAGTTAAGTGACTTGTTCAAAGTCATACAACTAATAACTGAATTGAAATCAGATCTTCCAGACTCCATCTCTGGGGCTTCATCCATTGAGCCACTCAGCTGCCCCCTCTACTGATTAGGAATAGCTAAAAAAATCTCATTATATAAACATAATTCAATACTATTGCATATTAGGAAACAACCGATATGAGGAATTCAGAGAAAGATGAGATCTCTAAGTAGAATGAGAATAATATGTATGTAGAGTAAAGACAATATGTAAATGAAAATAACAAAAAGCAGCAAGATTTTTTTAAAAGGTTTTTATTCTGAACTTAAAATATTCCAAAAAAACATTTATATATATATATATACATATACATATAAAGAGGATTCCATATTCTCTGAATCTCCATTTCGTATTGATTTTTTAAAAGTATATAATAAATTTAACATTATTTTTAAAACTGCCTTGCTTATGTTTTTTCCTAAACATTTTCTAAACCCCAACCAGGAATTCTCTCTTTCATGTTTGAAGTCCCAAAGCATTTTGCTTCCTTTCATTGCTTTGGATTTTACTGGGGAAGCTGTGTTTTATTCTTGGGCTATTATGAATACCTGGCTTTAAAGAATCATGGGGTCAAGAGGGAATCCTTTTGTTTAAGATTAGCCCATATAACTTCAATAACAATAGTGTACACCTCAGATTAATGGTCTGCCAGTTTTGGAACTTGCTAGATGTTAGTACTCAGAATGTTAATAGTTATCTTTGAAATTGAATTTATCATAGAGTCTTCTATAATTTTTATTTATCTGTGAGATGTCTGAAGACAACTTTCAAGACTACATTTTGTTCTACTCCATCAAATGCTTTAAAAAAAATCAATAAACAGTGAATAAATAAATTGTGGGATTTTATATTCTCTATACCTTTCAATTAAGTCAACTGAAGAAATAGAGAAAAACTTACTCTTTGTTAATTAAAAACTTACCCATTGTTAAAGAAATTCTTTCTGTTTGTTAATTAAAAAATAAAATGATTTACAGTTGAAAGAGGTTGTTTTCTTAGGCCTCTGTGCCAATCAGGCACAGAAAGACACACAAAGTATAGGAGATTCAGAAAAATAAAATCCTTTCATTAATAATAGGTAATTAACTATATTTCTATCATTGAAATGGGACAAAATGTGTTTCCAGCTCCAAACTATCCCTTAAAATTCTCATTGTAAATGGGTTGAAATAGTCCATGGCAGCTATTTCCAAAATAAACTATTATTAGCCCCCCCTAATATTTTCACTAAAAATTATCATGCACTTAAAAACTACCATAAAGACAATCAAATTAATATACTAAATAAAAATAATTAAATATTACAAAAGCCCTTAGAATTTAACAGATAAAAAATTAACAAAACCAATAAAGAATTTGCTCTGTCTGCCCTTCCATGTCTCTCTGAAGTTTCCCTTCTTTCTGTTGCTTTGTTTTTACTTGTATGTAGGTTGTATCATCAATGTATATGATATAATTTAGTTCTTCTGGTAACACAGAACTTCACTGGTCACTGGGAAATTTTGCATTTGGAGTACCAACACTTTATTTAAAATTTATAAACTAACAACTGATTCTTAGCAAACGGGAACTTCTGTTCCTTTTCTGCTATTCTGCCACTACCACTGAAAAAGCAAAAAGGAGCCTCAGAAGTCTGAGGGCCATTTAATGTTTTTCTTTGTTTCTTGGGTTGCTATGGCCAAAGAATTCACCTCCAAGTGACCAGCTTATTGTTGGTGAGCCTCTCTGTACTTAGCTAGTCAGAACTTTAGAAAGAAGTCTATTGCTGGGAACATTCTCACAATCAGTTTTTAGGAACATAGTTGAAGCCTTTCCCATTATGATAAATCTTTCCAATGCTTTTTAGCATAGCCTTTGAGACCCCAGGATCATTTTTATGTCACAATAAAGCAAGAATTAGATGTATATTGTGTGCATGTGTGTGTATATGTATATACATATATGTGTATATATACATATACATGTATATGTATACATATATGATCTTATTTTGCTGATCTCACATTATATAAGGGTTTTTCCATATTTCCTGATATTAATATTTCTCATTTTATATGATATACTATTCTATTACATTCATATACTATAATATTTTGTCTTTTTTTTTTTTTTTTTGGTGAGGCAATTGGGGTTGCAGAAGGCATGGCCCAGGGTCACACAGCTAGGAAGTGTTAAGTGTCTGAGACCAAATTTGACCTCAGGTCTTCCTGACTTTAGGGCTGGTGCTCTATCCACTGTGCTACCTAGCTACCCTATATTGTCATTCTTTAATAATTGTACATCTAGATTCTCCCAGGTTTCTTGCTATTATAAGTAAACATTAAAATGAACATTCTTATATATCTGTTAATATTTTTATATAGTTAGAACTTCTTTCATTTTTATGTTTGGTAGAAATAGAATAATAATACTGCACCAAACAATCAAAAGACTCAGTGAAAGATATATTTGGAATAAAAAGACTGATGGGTTCTGGAGAGATAAATGGCTATGATCATTTCAGAGCGGGGTACAGAGATACAATTATTAAGAACAGAATTATTCCATAGCTACTTAAGGAAAGCCTTTATATGGGGGTGAAATTGTAAGACTTAGGTATGAAACAGCATAAGGTTTAAATAGTCCAAAGGCATTCTTTCCCAAAGATATGGAAAAGAACTATAATATTATCAGTTGAGAACTCACTCTAATGCCTACAAGGTCTATTTCCTGGCCAGACAAGGAGCCTATATCATTAATGAGAGAGAAGTTGGCTAAAGATCAGTGCAGATTGATACAGGTGTAGAAGAGAAGACATTGAAAAAGCAATGCAGTAGTAGAATACTGATGTCGAGGGATGAATGCTTAGGCTTTTACTTTTGCTGGGATCCTACCTCCCAGAATAGTACTATGAATCATAAAGATCATATAGTAGGTCATTGTTGGGGGGATGGGGGAGAGTGATTCACCAAAGGAGTTTGTTGGCTCTCTTGGAATATGATATTAATTCTTTACTAGATAAACAAAAACATTCTCTGTTTTGAAGCCTTTTGTACCAAGTGCTTGTATGTGAATATGCTTAGACGTTACACAAATGTGGAACCTTCAGGGAAATGTATTCCAGAAAACCCTATGTTTGAAAGAACTATGTATACCAGGGAACCACATTCCCCCACAAATGAAGGACGTGTTGCATCAGTGAAGAATTCCTAGTCCAAGTTGGGAGCTACAGGAGTGTAAATTAGAAACAATGGTAAAGCAACAACCTCAGCTCTAAAATGATGATAATAATGCTTGTATTCAGGCAGGACTAGTACCTCTGGTATGAGTGATTGCCAGTTCTTTTCAGGACTGCTTATTTACTTTTGGTGTCCCAACTTTCACCCAACTCTCACCCGTGGCTCCAAGAAGATAGAGCATATTCAGTGGCCATACCCTGGTAAAATTGTCTTGGCAGATAAACTAAATTAGCTTGAGGCTATCAAGTGGACTCAACTGGCCTCTAACCTTTGAATGGCCAGAGCCAAACAGAGCAGGTTAGAGACAGGAGAGAAAGGAATCAAACAGAAGTTTAATGTCAAAGTGAGAGATAAAACTTGCCAGTGAAGTCCTCCTTCCTAAGAAGAATGGCAGAGATAGGATTTTTAAGTGTAAAAATCACAAATGAATTGACCATAACACAGGCATTCTGGGGTCTTGTGTGAATACTCTCTAGGTCATTAGGATAGTTAAGCCTTATGATTGATCAATAGAGCACAGAAGGCATGGCCAGGAATAGAATCAAGGCACCTGGTTCAGTTCACTTGGCAGATAAAAACATGGGGATGTTAGTATGTCAGGGGAATCTGACTGATCACTTTGGCTGCAACCTCAGCTTCCAAGTCAGGGTTCTCTGGAAGGTAGGGAAGCTTAAACAAATCTAATTAGTATAATCATTACACATATCATCGATTAATATGAAAATTATAGACCTCAGTACAACAAGGGTAATTGACAGGTCTCAAATCTGTGAATTAGGAGCATGTGAAGACTTCCTAGGTAGAATGGGTGAATAAAAACAATATTTTCATCTCTTTCAAATCAGTTAAAGATAGATTTCATTTAAAACACTATCTTGTTTACCCAGGATTTCTTAAGTCACTTTTTATGTCCCTCTCTTGTTGGGGTTTAGACATATAGAGTATCAATATCAATCATGAGGGTAACCAATAGGCCTCAAAGTTATTGTGAGCTAGAGGATGTCTACTCCAAGTATGTAAAGACTTCCCTGGCAGAAAAGGAGAATGAGAACAATTTGTCCAAACTGACATGAAGATGGCTAATGTAAGGGGTCTATGGAGTATTTAGAGTGTGGTCAAATATCAAAGATACCAAGATTATCCACTGCTTTTTGGGCCATCTCCAGTTGTCCCAACTTTTGTCTTGTCACTGAAGATTCTTAAAGAATGAGTGAGGCTGAGGACTTTGTGCAACTCTCCTTTGTTTAAATCTAATTTATGAGCAAATCATCACTCTATGAAGTCATTGGTCCTCTTCTAAAATGTTCCCCACAAAGTGCTCTGAGGATCAAATGAGATACCTCTGTTCATGTTGTTTCCTCCAGTAGAAAATAAGCTCTTTGAAAACAGGCCTGTTCCATTTTTGTCTTAGTATCCCTCTAGTACTTAGTATGGTGCCTTACATATAATAACACTTAGTAAATGCCTGTTAAATGGATGTTGAACGAACAGAACAGTTGCTGGAGTAAGCCTTTTGGTCCTAAAAAAGAGTTCATGGACTCAGAATAAGGTCACAACAAGGAAAAAGCCAGAATCTGGAAGAACACACCAGATCTAGTTCTTCACTGGTTGTGTGAGTTAAGTGGACTGTGTAGTCAAGCTAGTATTTTTTCCTTTCATAAAGGCAATGAAAATGTATACCATATATATGTAGAGATTAGAGATCTCAGAACAAAGTCTTCAGGAACATAAATAATTTTATGCCTTGCAGAGGGAGATATCATTGAAGTCAGAGCAAAAAAAAAACCACATCATTCAGAGCAACAAGGACTCAGGACAATGAATAGGTACCCCTATTACACTTGTAAAGAGAGCTTTGGTCACCCTTGCATTAATGCTAGACTTTGAAACAATCAGATTCTACCTAGAGCATAGCCTTTAAGCCCACACTATTTTGGTCACCCTCCCTCTAGACTGGTCAGTGTTCCTTTCTAAAACACTTTGTTCTGATATGCTAAGTGTTTGAATGCACTTGTGGACAGGAGAGAGAGAGGGAAGTCATTAGACGTTTAAAAAGTATTTAACTTTGGTAAGTTCAGAAAATTAAGTTAGGAGATAAAGAAGAGGCAAGAATGAAGAGAATCAGCAATTAAAAGGTAGAGAAGTAAATAGAGAAAAGAAGTAAATAAGATTGAGACAGTAGAAATACAGAAAGTGAAAAAGAACAGAACAGAGAGTACAATGATTTAGTAAAAAGAGGAAAGAGAAGAGGGGAAAGAGAACAAGCAGATGGGAAAGACCAGAGGGAGAGGGAAGGATAAGAACAGAACAGAGAAGTGAGAAACAAGGGAAAAAGAATCAAGATGAGACAAAAAATAAGGGTCCTTTCATAGGAAGAGCTTTGAGGAAAGGCTATGCAGCCCTTTCCATTTCCCCCTGCTTTTTTTTGGTAACTTTCTTTTTAATTTAATTTAATTTAATTTAATTTTTTATTATTTTTTATTAAAGTTTTTTATTTGTATAACATATGTATGGGTAGTTCCCCAGCATTGATCTTTACAAAGCTTTCCATTACAAATTTTACCCCTAGTCCCCTCCCCTCCCCTAGATGGCAGGAAGTCCACTACATGTTAATAATGTTGATATGCTTGAGAAGTTATGCAAGGAAAATCCTATCTACAAGAAAAAAAAAAAGAATCAGAGAAAGGCAACACAATGCAAGCAAATGTCAATAGAGAGGTAACTTTCTTTAGAGTAAGAGGAGATCAGATTATCATTTCTACGAAGTTTTCTATCATGAATCCAGCATCTGACTGCTATTGGCAATAGTTACCCCTCCAAGGGGCTGCTATATGAAACCCAAGCTTTAGCTTAGCCATATATGGCTCCTTTTCTGTGGTCTTTTGTTCCTGTTGGAAATTGTGGTCCCTCCCTTCCCATACCTTAAAGCAGGAAGGTACTTAAGCTGAGGCAACTGAGTCCCATAGAGATTAAGTTCCTTGCTTACTGTCACATAGCTGATAAAGCAGAACTGGAAGATGAGAATTATTTATGAGGGCAGAGATGATCTAGAATTTGGACTTGTTTATTTGCTGAAACTCAGACATTTAAAAGATATATCAGAGGGAAACAGAGTCAAATTTATAAAAATGAGTCATTTCCCAGTGGATAAATGGTTAAAGGATATGAACTGGTAGTTTAAAAAAAAAAAAAAACTATCAATAGTTACATAAAAAAATGCTCTAAATCATTACCCATTAAAGAAATGCAAATTAAAACAACTCTGAGATACCACCACATTTTGGATTAGGTAACAACAGAAAAGGGAAATGACAGATGCTGAAGGAGATGTGGAAAAATTGGGACACTAATATACTATTAGTAGATTTGTGAGCTGATCCAACCATTCTAGAGAACAATTTGGAATTATGCCCCAAAGCTATACTTATATATATATGTGTATATGTATATATATATACTTATATATATGTGCATATTCTTTGACCTAGCAATATCACTACTAAGTCTATATTCTAAAGAGATCATTTTTTTTAAAGCGGAAAAGATCCGTGTGTGTGTGTTTGTGTGTGTGTGTGTGTGTGTGTGTGTGTATAGCTGCTTTTTTTTTTTGGTGGCAAAGAATTGAAAATTGAGGAACCAAAATCATTTAGGGAATGTCTAAACAAGTTGTGGGTATGTAATTGTGATGGAATATTATTGTGCTATAACACATCACAATCAGGAT
Source organism: Myrmecobius fasciatus (assembly GCA_023553655.1). NCBI lineage: Eukaryota > Metazoa > Chordata > Mammalia > Dasyuromorphia > Myrmecobiidae > Myrmecobius > Myrmecobius fasciatus. The sequence continues at coordinate 158,967 of JAJPUD010003073.1, read as the reverse complement.
GGTTTTGGAAAAACAGTCTACGTGATTCTTATCAGTGCCAACTGGAGAATCCTTCAAAGGGAACATACTCAAAAGAATAGAAATCTTTCTATGCTTCTTTTAATATTTCATAAAAACCATTGTGAGGCTGTCCATCCTTTAATCTCTTGATTCTCTGCCAGGCTATCATGCTTTCACTAGCTGTCTTCTCCTCCTTTCCCCATCTGGATCCTTCTTGGGCAGTTTATCTCTATACTGTCCTCTTCTCTTGAGTCCTAGCTTCTTTATCATATCACTGATTTTATCCTGGGCCAAGCTTCAGCTTTGGATCACTCTAACCATCCCTCTGCCTTTGCTTTTAAACAGTTTTTTTATGGATCAAAGGTAAAGAAAATCATAAAACCCTGTTGACTGAATCTAATATAAATTTATGTTACATAATCTCAAATGAGTCTCACTACTGCTAGGAAATCCTTCTACACCTACCTAACTCACTTCTACTCAATCACCACAGCAGCTCTTCCAAATCTTTTCATCATTCCTCAAATTTCCTCAAATCTATCATGGTTCCTACAATTTCCACCCTCTCAACTGAGAATCTTACCTTAGATTTAACTGAAAAAATCGAAACCATTCTCTAAGAGCTCTTTCTTTCCTTTCCTTACATCATCCTGATGTCTTCTAATACGCTCATCTCCTTCATACACACACACACACACACACACACACACACACACACACACACACACCCTCCACTTCACATAAAAAGATGGGGTTTTTTTGCTTGCTAAAGGGATGCACAAATAATTCTATCTCATCTTCTCCAGAAGACTGTCTCCTTTGTTATCCCCACTCCTTCAATTGTATTCAATTTCTCCTTCCCTACTAGCTGCTTTCCTGATGACCTAAAACAAGTCCACATATCCTCAACTATAAAAACAAAAACAAAAACAAAAATTCATCCATTGATCCATCCATCCATCCATCCATCCATCCATCCCTGCTAACTATTGCCTTATTTCTATCCTCATTTGGGACTAAACTCCTGAAGGAGTGCTTCCACTTTTCTTTTCAATCTCTTCTACAGTTTAGCTTCTGACATCATCATTCAACTAAAATTGCTCTTTCCAAGGTTACTAATGGTCTTTAATTGCTTTTCATTGCTTTAAATCTAAATGGCTTTTTTTCTCATTCCTCATCCTTTTGACTTCTCTGCAGCCTCTGACACTCTCAATTACACTCTTTTTCTTGACATTCTGTTCTTGCTACGTTTTCATGACTCTTCTCTCTCCTGGAAATTAAGTAGAGCAATGGATAGAGAGCTGGATCTAGAAACAGGCAGAACCGAGTTGATTTCAATTTCAAACACAAATGATCTAATTTTTAAAAATAGTTATTTCTTTTTTCCCTTTAATTTTTATGACCATTTCAATACTAATATTTTCTTGTGAAAATATATTCACTAGGAACATGTTGAATATATAAAGTTTGGTCCATAGCAGCAAATTTGGTCCAAAGCAAAACTATGAAATGGAAGGGGTTTGTTTCTAATGCTTCTCAAATTTTTCTTTTTTTTAATTAGACAATTTATTTAAATTTAACATTTTACCCTTTTCCCCAGCTACATGCAAAAATAACTTTTAACATTCTTTTTTTTTAAAAATTGAGTTCCCAATTCTTTTTCCCTTCCGTTTAAGCCCTCACTAGAAGACAATTTACTATAGGTTATACATGTAGAGTCATGAAAAACATGATATATTTCCATGTTAGTTATATTGTAGAAGAAAACATGGACAAAAAAAGTAAAGAAAAAGTATGTTCAATCTGCATTCAGACTCCACCAGATATTTCTCTGGAAATAGATAGAATTTGTCAATATAAATCCTTCAGCATTGTCTTAGATCATTGTATTGCTGAGAGTAGTTAAGTTATTCAACAATTGATCATCATACAATATTGTTCTTACTATATACAATCCTCTTTGATTCTGCTCAGTTCATTTTGCAACAGTTTATGTATTGCTTTCCAGGTTTTTCTGAGAGCATCTGACTTGTCATTTCTTAATGCACAATAGTATTACATTATAACCATATAAAACAACTTGTTCAGCACTTTCTCAATTGATAGATATTCGCTCAATTTCCAATTCTTTACCATTCACTAAAAGAACTACTATAAATATTTTTGTATATAACAGTTTTTTCCTTTTTCTTATCTCTTTGGGTATTGCTTGGTGAAAGGATATACATAGTTTTATAGTCCTTTGGGCATAGTTCCAAATTGCTTCATGGAATGGTTTAATCACTATACCACTTCATCAGCAGAGCACCTCTGACATTTCTGATTTTCCTTTTCTGTCATATTAGCCAATCTGATAAGTGAAGAGTGGTAGCTAAGAGTTAGTTAAATTTGTGCTTCTCTAATCAATAGTCCCATCTTTTTTCTTGACCTTAGGCCAGGAACCCTATCCACTGAGCCACTAGCTTCTCACATAGTAGCTCTCTAATCTTCAATCTCTTTATCCACTTATTCCTTCTTTGACATCTACACATTGTCCTCATCCTTAAAAAACAAACAAGCAAGCAAACAAAACTTTTAAATTGACTGTCCTCTCCTATTTTTCTCTAGCTTGATTTCCTTCTTATTCTACTTTGCTGAATCTTTGTCCATATTCCATTGTTGACTGGAATAGTCAAGAATTCTGTACTAGATTGTTTTCTTTTTTTCAGTTTCCAAGTGCTCAATTATCATCTATATGCAGATGACTTCATGACCAACTTGCAGATTCAGCCCTCTTCTCTACTTTGATTTCTGCTTCTTCCCATCTATATGCCTAGTTCAGGCCCCTAATATCTCCTACCTAAAAATATTCAAGCAGTCTATTAGTGGTCTCTTTTCCTGTAGTTCCCCCTCTTTCCAGTTCATCTTCCACAGAGATATCAAATTGACATTCCTAGAAAACATAGATTAAAAACCAAGCCACTCTTCTGTTCTAATAGCTTCAATGGTTCCCTTTACCTAGGATAACATATGAACTCCTCTGGTGAGCATTTAGAGTTCCTCAAAATTAGATTCCCATCTCTTTCCAGATGGATTTTTCACCTCACACATTTTTTTTTTCCCTAGTCAAAGTGACTTACTTGCATTCTCCCATGCACAATTCCAGCCTCCAAGTCAGGCTTTCCCCTCTTACTGGAATACTGTCTCTATTCACCTTTGCCTCTCAGAATCCCTGGCTTCCTTCTATGCATAATTCATTACTTAGTACTATTTCCTACAAGAGGTCAGCTTTAATCTCTTCAGATACTGTTCTCCCTAACATTACTTTAATTTTTCCTGTTTGTGTACAGGTTGTATCTTCTTCTTCAGTTATTGGGTATTCTTCCTCCCTAGCATTACTTTAATTTTTCCTGTTTGTGTACAGGTTGTACTTTCCCCTTTAGATGTAAATACCTTGAGGGCAGGGACTCATTTATTTATTTTTTCCTTTGTAATCCTAGTGCTTAGCCTAATCATTTACTAACTATAGGCATTTAATAATAATTGTTGTTCAGTGTTTCAGTTGTGACCAATTCTTTGTGACCCCACTTGGGGTTTTCTTGGGGAAGATTGTAAAGTGGTTTGCCATTTTCTTCTCCAGTCCATTTTACAGATGAGGAAACTGAGACAAACAGGGTGAAGCACAGTGTCTGAGACCAGATTTGAACCCAGGAAGATGAGTCTTCCTGATTCTAAGCCCAATGCTCCACCAGTGCTAATGCTTTAGCTTTATGATATTAGCACATGTTTTTGGCTCATAGTGGGGTCTGATAAATGCTTGTTGTTGAGGATTGTTATGACAAAAGCACTTTGCATATTTTTAAAAGCCACATGAATGTGTTACTGATGTATAGATAGTGCTGGCATTATTATATATATTATAGGTAAGGAAATAGGATTGGAAAAGTTAATCAAATCTAAGGATGAAAGGCTAGTTTGTGGTGAAAACAAGACTAACCTAAATATTTTGATTCTTACTTTAATACTACTTCTGAAGAGATCCTCTATTGAATTGTACATTGGACTCCAATCCTGCCTGGGATACTTAGCTGGTTGAGTAACTGTTGGAAGCTTATTTGACCTTTCTGTGCTTCATTTTTTTTTTTTTTCATCTGTTAAAGAAGGAGTTAGATTTAACTGTCTCTATATATCCCTTCCAGTTCTAAATTTTGATCCTATGCATGGAATTTGCTTTTTTAAACCAGGGGACAAGTATGAACTCAAGAAATGAATGTTTAAGGAATTTCAAGCCCCATGGTAGTAGGCTTGATGGGGAGATATTTTTGGATAGGGGAATTAACACAACGAACTAGGCTCTCAACAAGTAGGGCTGGCACTGCATATTAGTGATTCTTTTTCTATCCCTTTGTTAATTTTCTCATCTTTCCCACTATTTTGGCATGTTTCCTTCATTATCAGTTCATCCCCAAAATTACATCTCTCTCTCCCCCATTTTCTCATCTCTTTCTCTCCAAATTGGAAAACACTAGAAAGGGCAAAAGAAATTTTTAAGGGTTGGTAACCAAAACCAGATTATAGGTAGTATTTTTACATGAAACCAATTATTTCTGCACACTGACAGGTGGCAGCAAGGAGCTTTAACAGGGAAAAAGACATTATGTGGCTAATGGTATCCCTTCGGAAGCTAATCCAAGGTCAGATAACTTTGAGATAAGGGCAGGAGCAATATTTTACTCATCTTTGTAGCTTCAGTGACTTTGTACCATGGTTCAAAAAAGTATTTTGAATAAATACGTGGGTCTGTTTAAACTCATCTTTGATTAAACTTTGTTTAAATGGAATTTCTGAAGATCTTTTTCTGAAAAATGCACTGGTTACCTTCTCCCTCCACCCTACCACCATTCCCATCATAAATACTAAACACTAAATTAAATCATCCTCCTTAATCAATCAATCAATAACCATTATAAAGAGCCTCATATGAGCCAGAAAAATTGAAAGAGAGTTTTCTGGTAGTTGGGCTTTAAAGCTCCTTCTCTCTGCCTCCCCCCATTACAAACTAGATTAATTGACTGAGTAATTCATAAAACATTCAATATCCAACTTGCCCGGGCTCAGAAGAGTTAACAAAGGTATGCATACCCTGCATACCTTCCTAAATCATGTATGAGACTATCTATATATGTACTGGAGGCTGGGATTGGGGGTGGGGTGGGGGTGGGGTGGGGACAGAAGGAAAAAGAGAGGGACTACCGCCTTTAGAGAGAAACGATAGAGGGAGAGCTGCTACCGCGTTTGCCATTCCCACTGGGAGGAGAGAGGAGATTGGGAGGGAACTGGTGGGAGAACAAGCAAAGCAGAAGGAGGAATGAGAAGAGAGGGAGACAGTAAAGGGAGAGGAAGAAGAGAGGGGCAGGGGGCAGAAGGAGTAGTCCAGGCGTGGGGGTGGGGTGGGAGGGGGATACAGCAAGAGGGGCATTTCTTTTTAATCCCTGGAGCGGTCGTGGCTTGAGCTGGATGGTGCAGATCCGAGCTGGTGCAGGCGCTCTTAGTGCCCGGGATCCCTCCGTCTCCAGGAACGAAGGTAAGTAGTAAGTTACCTCCCCCCTCTTATTGCCAAGGAACCCTACGGTCACGGAGTGGACTCTCTTCTCCCCTTTAAAGCGCCTTCTTTCTGGCTCTCTCCAACCCCACCACAGGGGAAGCGCCCAGCCGCACGCATGCACTCCCGCCCGAGCCCCACGGCAGAGCCTCACACCGCGTCGTGTAGCCAACTTGCGGGGTAGCTGGGCTTGTGCTTGAGTGTGCGGAGGCTCCCTCGCCGTCACTGCCTGCACTGGAACTAGCAGAAGCTCCACTTCTGCCAAGATCTGCGTCTCTGCTTTGCCAACCTCTGGAGCTCCATCTACCGCGCCTTCTCTCTGGCCTCCAATGCCCCCTCCGATTGGAGAGGAGGTCCCGGGCAATAAAGTCCCAAGGGACGAAAACAGAAGAACGACTACTTAAGCAACCCTCGCCTCCCCCCCCCTCCCCGAGTGTGGCAATTACTAATTATATCTGCAATAAATTTCCAACTGTAATGTCTGTCTTCTTGCTTCCTCCTTCCTCCCCCGGTCAAAACTTGTGTTTGCTTTCTATCGTACTTGAGCCAAGGCATCGCACGCTTATCTCTTGGGTCCGAGGCGGCAGAATTGGGGGTGCTTGTCTTTTCCTCTGTGGCGTCGTGGAATTCTCCCCCAATCTTTCTTAGCCTTCTGTCCCCACGCGACCTCCTCACTTTCTTCCTCTGTAAAAATAAATGGGAACGATCCAAGTAGCATAAGCTCTAAACCTTGTAAAGCGCTACGCAAGGAAAAGGTTTTGTGGCTTTTGTTTTTTGTCTTGAAATATCATGATTAGCCTATTGCGTATACCTGTTGAGTATGAACGATCGCACAGGTGCTGGAAAGCCGAGGAGAATCCAAAGGGGGAAGTAAAATAATAAAGCAAGGAATAAATATGTGCCTGGAGGGGGTATAGATGCCCAGATAACTGGAAGGAGACTCTAGTAAAGGGGAGTGTGGAGGGGCAAGGTCGCATTTCAGGTTAGGAAAGACTGTCAAGGTTGGAAGAAAAGGAGGGGGAAGGGGAAGGGAAATCCCCCTGCTGCTGTGCCTAATGAGGATTTTTGAATGTTAGTAAATAAAAACAAATGCAGCTAAGACCTATTAAAAGTCACTTGGACGAAGGAGAAAATTATTTTAGAGGGGCATACATTGCATTGCACGAACTACTAATATTGAGTGTTGGGTTCACACAGCTCTTTTAGGTACTTGACGGTGACCTGCAGCAAGCACACGCACTTTAAAATGTTCAGGTCTTTTAGACAAAGTGAGTGTACAAGGTGCTTTGCTAGATATTGGAGTTACAAAGACACAAATGAAGGTCCTGTTCTTACACTGTATTAAATTGGGGGCGGGGTAAGAAGAGGAATTCACGGTAAATCCAACTACTGTAAAGGCAATAATCCAAGAGGGAGAGAAGACTAACAATCTGGGGATGGGGGTGGGAATCGGGGTATTGGAGCTAACAACCTAACAAGAACTAATTATGCCTGGAGCTGGGAAGAATGATCATATTCATTAATTAGGATCCTGTTTATACTGCTAGTATTGTGTAAAGACCATCACTGAATACAAGAAGGCACTGTATCAGTTAAGTCCAGCTGCTGTCCTTCTCTTGTCAGGCTCTCAGGACAGTAAATTGCCAATCATGTCTTAGACCCACCTTCTGTATGAGCTCTGCCGAGTACTGTCCTCTAGCGAGGGGTGTTTGCAACTCCACCAATCAAATTACTGGGTTTGTCTCTTTGCTTCCTCCTTAGCCACGCCTTTCCCTTTATACCCCTTAAATGTGCTTGCTACAATCACCTCTATCAATGTCATTACTGGAGAAGCATTTAATTAATGTGATAAAAATAGATATATGCATTTAATGTAAAGACAATAGCCACACGTGTCACAAACTACAGTTTTTCATTCCATCTTCTCCTCAACTCTCCAGGAGGAAAAATAAAGGCTGTTCGAGTTGGTGTCCATGTCCCTACTTTCTGTGCCAAGGTCTGGGTCACAGGACCTGGGAAGAGTATCTGATCACAAATGTCCTGGCTCTCAGCACAAGGAGAGAGAAGTATATTACTCACACGCTGAAGATTTCATATCCCCAGGGCCTAGCACAGCAATTGAATTTTCCTTAGTATTGTATTTTTGCATTTTTTGTCTTACAAGTTTGTAATTAGTATGTTAATATTTTTACACACAAATACTTGTTGAGTGATCTTTGAGAATCAAAATAGCAGGATAGATAGATGCTAAATAGAGGCTAAAACTAATAATCAAAATATTCATTTTCTACCTGTTCCCTGTTGCTAGCTCCTATTGACATAGAATGTTGGGAATACTTGTACCTAGTTTATAATACTGGGGAGATGCTGAAATGAAATGGAAAGGTACCTTGTAAATTATAAAATGCTGCACAAGTACATTATTATGAAATAATAGAAATTTAGAATTTAAGAGATCCTTAGAACTCACCTAAATGACTGGATCTGAAGATGAAAACTGAGACATGGATAGTTTAAATAGAATCATAGATTTTAGACCAGGGGAGACCTTTGTGGCAATAAAGTACAACCCTCTCCTTTTACAGATGAGGAAACTGAAGTACATAAATATCAAGTGACTTACTTAAATCACAAGTCTAACAAGAGTCTGAGAAAGATAATTTAGTTCATATCTTCCAGAATGGAATCAGTTAGGTGATATAGTGGATAAAATTCTGGGCCCAGAGTCAGAAAGACCTGAATTCCAATTCCAACTTTTGTACTTACTATTGTGACCTTAGGCAAGGCAGTTAATCTCTTAGTCACAATTTCAACTGTCAAATGGGGGTTAGTAATGGAATAATGGCATCTACTTCCCAGTTATTGTGAAGATTGAATGAAATAATATTTGTAAGACCAGTGAATGGAATATAGGTACTAAAATAAATGCTTATTTTTTTTCCTGATTCTAAGTCAGTATGTTATCCATTATTTTATGCTCTCATTCAAATTGTCCAAGGTCTTACAGATAATAAAACAAAGCTGGAGCTGATAGTCTTGTTCATGTTTCATCACACAATAGTGTCTCTAATTTACACATATATAAATTTAAAATCTCCAAACATGCATATATTTTACTGTTTGAGATTTTAAGAATCAATTGAAAATGTTTATGAAGAATTTTGAATTTCCTGGAAAAAAGTTTTACATTAATTTTTTTTGTACTAATTCGATTGTGATTTTGGTTGAGTTTTTCTTTGTAAAACTAATATTTCCTCAAAGAAATATGGTATAGACATACATGCTTAAGATGATCAAATTCAGAAAATATGTTCAAACCAAAATAAAAAGTGACCTTAACTTATTCTACTAGATGGAAATTATGCTCCAATTATACTCTATAAAATGTTTTGCTGCTCCTTGGAAAATTTTGACTTAGTGATTTGATTCAAGGACTGGATTATGGTATTATTTCATAGATTTTTTTGGTTCAGAAAAGACTATTATCCTTATTTTCCTAAGATTTGTGTGTGGCCATTGGTATGTGTGTGCAAATTGAGTCTGAGACTTATATAATTATGTGTATACTTGTAACACATGTTTTTAATAGGAATAAAACCCCATAATATTATTATGTATGAATTGAAACAATAAGCATTAGGTTTTGATTATGTTTTTCAGTGGAAATTTTAATAAAACAAAACTAAAAAACCTAAGGGAAATGGGGTTACAGAAATGTTTTTTGAGTTATAAGAACTTTTAACAAGAGATGTGAAAATTAAAAAAAGTCAGCTCATATGTATAATTCAAGAAGCCCAGTCTTCTCTAAGAAAGGAAAGTAATAGATGCCAATCTTGTAGCCACATATAGGCAATGATTAGACATTCCTGTAACTCTGCAAACCTTTAATTTGGGCTTCAATGTAATGTTTCATTGACACCATACTCTCTCTGCCTGGCTTCCAAAGAAAATGTTGGCCTTCTTGCTTTAGATCAGGAGCTTTTTATCTATGGTCTGTGAACTTATTAAAATTTTTTTAAAAAATATATTTCAATAAATTTGGTTTATTTGTAAATCTATGTATTTTGTTTTATGCATTTAAAACCTGAATCTGAGAAAGGATCCATAGACTTCCCCAGTCTATCAAAGGAATCCAGAACACAAAAAAAGAGTTAAGCTCCTGATTGAAATTCTTTTCCTTTTTTTTCTTAATTAGAAAACATCTTTGAATAGGTAGACATATTCAGCTGAATTGCCAAGAGGTAATTCTAGCCATAGGTAGTTCTTCCTTACTATGTTCCAGTACATAAATTGTTTTCTATCTTATCCTTTGTCCCACGTGATTCTCTGACTAAATAAACATAATAAAATCATGACAATTTCTTGGCTGTCCCCCAAATTTTGCATATAGCTATTGACAACTCTGCAATTTCTAGATTTTTAAATGCCAGTAAATATGATTAATAATAATAAATATCTGAGGGGACTTTTCATAGTGCTTTGTAATTTCTTTTCCATTATAGTCCTCCTCCAGTGCCTCATTTTCTTGTGGAAGTAACTGTGAATTTTCTAAGGTGGTACCAGTAAAACAATAATTCTGGTAGGTTTTACCATATTGGAAAGATGTTAAGGAATAAGCCCAATGACAGACTCCTGTATATCTATCATCTGTGAACCAGACTAGTTTCATTTGAAGATTCTGACTATTAGATTGGCCACAGGTTGTTGTTACATTTCCTATTCACTATAACTCCTGAAGACCATTGGCTGTCAGAGGCATGACTTTCTGTGTCATAGGATAAAAGGTCAAAGGTCTAATCCTAGAAGGGATTTTAGATGTAATCTAGTCTAATCTCATGATTTACGATCATTTCCTCATGAGAAAACAGGCCATGAGTTCTGTGACTTATCCAAAGTCACAAGGTCATATTAGAGTCAAGGAGTCACCATGATTTATTTTACTTGAAGGTTGCCAGTACATTCACTGACATAATCATTGATCCTTAAAATATTTTTTACTTCTCTATTGGATTTTCATGAAAATATTTGTTGGTAAACTTTGGCTAGCAACAAGAACAGTAGAAAGGAGTTAGTATTAAGTAGAGCTATGAAAATATGCACATTTGCTAGGAGGCTAGAATGAATATGGCTTCAAATTCTGATTCTGATACTTATTACCTTGTAATTTAGGCAAATCTCTTAATTTTTCTGAGCACCCATTTTAATAGGACTATTTATGTTCCTATATTTTGTTCCTCTATTTGTGGTCTTATCAATATTCTTTTATCAATGGTACAGACTGTACCCTTCTCTGTGCCTTATCATTCTGGATTGTGTTTGTCTGGGTTCTTCCACATATCTTTCCATAGGAGTTCTGATGTATTTGGGAGCCATTAGCAGATGTCATGACATTTTCATGGTTACCAGTGGACTACACCAACTCTCCACTGGCTATCCTTAACTCTTGTTATGTGGTTAACTCTCCTCATTTTTTTTTCTCAATAGTACTTTTCCCCCCAAATTTGTGTAAAGATAGTTTTCAATGTTCATTTTTGTAAGACTTGTGTTTCAAATTTTTTCTCCCCTCTCTCTCTTACCGCCTCTCTCCCCAAGACAGCTAACAATCTAATACAGGTTAAACATGTGCAATGCTTTTAAACATATTTTCATATTTGTCATGTTGTACAAGAAAAATCAGACCAAAAGAGAAAAAGAAAAAGCAAGCAAGCAAACAAAGGTGAAAATAATATGCTTTGATCCACATTCAGTTTCCATAGTTCTCTATAGTATTTTCCACCCCAAGTCTATTGAAATTGTCTTGGATCACCGAATTGTTGAGAAGAGCTAAAGCCATCACCATTGATCATCACATGATCTTGCTGATACTGTGTACTATGTTCTCCTGGTTCTGCTCATTTCACTCACCATCAGTTCATATAAGTCTTTCTAGGCTTTTCTGAAATCAGCCTGCTCATTATTTCATATAGAACATTCATATTCTATCACATCAATATAGCATAATTTACTTAGCCATTCCCCAATTGATGGACATTCTCTCAATTTCTAATTCCTTGCCATTACAAAAAGAGCTGCTATAAACATTTTTGCACATGTTTTTTCCTCTCTTATGATCTCTTTGGGATACAGACCCAATTACTCTCCTCATTTTCTAGTCATGTTATCTCACTATCGATACTGCTTCTCTCGAATATTTATTTTTTGATAATATGCAAAGAATGCAGTATTTATCTACAGCATCATCTGAATATTATTGATTTTTTAAAAATTGGGCTTTGTTTGAATGAGAAACTTGAGAGGTCATTAAAAGTATTGTGAAATTTCCCAAATGCATTCCAGTGTACTCTCTCCCTATTCAGTTTTGGGGTTAGTTCATTGTTAATCCTTAGTTTCTATGCAATATATATATGTATATACACCAACTCTATGAACTTTCTATGTAATTACTTATAATCTAAGCAATATGCATTCTTTATCCAAATGGGTTTTTGGAGGTAGCATTTGTGCTAGGCCCGAAGTCAGGAAGACTCATTTTCTTGAGTTCAAATCTTGCCTCAGATAATACATTAGTTGTGTGACCCTGGGCATGTCACTTAACTTTTTTTGCCTCAGTTTCCTTATATATAAAATGAGCCTGAGAAGGAAATGCAAACCACTGCAGTATCCTTGCCAATAAAACTCAAATGAGATCATGAAGAATCAAGCAGAACTGAACAACAAAGTTAGAATAAACTTCCAAATTAAGAGTGTATATCTCCTTTAAGAGGCTTTTAAATATATTGAAGCTGGATGCATATGTTATAGTTATTTTCATGGTATTATTTTTAGAAAGGCATGAGCTCTGCCATACAGGGTTGACTAAATATCACATGAAATTATATTTCTTGTTGCTTTTGGATACATGTTGGGAAACCAGTGAATTTGCCATGAACAGGAATGCAGGACAAATGGGACTATCCCTGTTTTGACCCTCTGGTTTTATTGAGGCTCGCAGGCTAGTAATTTACATGGACCACAACTGACATCATTGGAATAGAAAGGAGTTGACAGGAATTTTCTAACTCTAAGTCAAACAAGCGACTGACATCTCAGAATAGCAATTCATCTAGGATCAAAGGAGTTATGACAAATTTAACCTAAGCTTGAGGCTTCTTCTGGATGGCCAGCTGGCTTTGACTTTGGGGTTAAATTGCAAAAGAGCAATTGATGCTATGTGTAAAAAGAACTGGAAAACTCTTCCTTTAAATGAACAGGGAAAAGTGATAGAGCAGTGGCAATTCAATAGAATAATAACTAATAATTAGCAAGCATTTATAGAGCACTTTGAAGTACTTGGAGTACTTTACACTCATTATTTCATTTGATCCTCAAAACAATTTTATGAGGTAAGTGCTATTATTATTCCCATTTTACAGACAAAGGAACTGAGGCAGAGAAAGTTTACATGACTTACCCATGATAAAGAAGTTTTTGTCTGAGGCAGGTTTTGAATACAGGCTTTCTCAACTCCAAGTCGGTCATTCTACTTACTGTTCCACCTACTTGACTAATAATAGAAGACCAGCAAGGAACAACAACAGAGGACTACTAGATTCAGATCTGCTTTGGAGAATAAGAAGGTGATAACAGATTGCTGCCTGGCGATAAAGGATTACCAGATGGCCAAAGCAGCAAGGAGAAATAGCCCAGCAGTGGAATACAGAAACACTCAGCTCCATACCATCAGCAGCCATCAGTATAACATTAATAGAATAACTAGAAGAGCAGCTAACTACAGCACTGGAGGCAAAGGAACATTTCAATGGAGAAACTAGCTGAAAAACAGAAATTGCTCTGGCTATACATATCCTTGTATATGTCTCACATATATCATCTTGGACACTTGTGTTCCTTCTCCCACCACAGTTTGGTGATCTGTATGAGAATGTTAGACTTGGGAAATTTCCTTGTCACTTATTTTATTTTACTGTTTAATTAAATAAATTTTGTTTTGAAATAATGTAACTTTGGGTTAATATGGTAAAAGGAAAAGCAGTGGGAGGGAACTTTAAAGTTCTGTTCTTAATTTGTTTGTTTTGGCCTAATAGGGGTAAGTGACTTGTCTGAGGTCACACAGTGTGTAAAAGTGTCAAGTTTCTGAGGCTGAATTTGAATTCAGGTCCATCTGGCTCAAGGACCAGTGCTCTAAGAGCCTTGGATTTTTTGAAAAAAAAAAAATGCTCATAAGCATGCCTTGAATTCGAGGTAGGTTTCTTGGATGTATAGGTAAGAAGACTTTAAGCTTCATGCATGATAAAACCACTCCACCAACTCATTTGTTTTCATCCTAGGAGAATTGATGAATCATTTTACATTTAGTACAACATTCTTTTGCCTTCTGGTTTCATTCATAATGATAATATCAAGATTGATATAATTCCATTTTAGTGAACTATTTAGTAGTAGGATATCCACTTATTGCTCATCTGATAAGGATCTCACATTTAGAGTAGTGACAACAATTATATTAATATTCATAGAAAGTTTAAACATTGTATAAAATCCAGTATTCTGTATCCTTTTCTGCTAGTGTAGAAATGGAAGTTGGCCATCCAGAATTGAAAATCATTTTGTTTCTATGACCAAAAATTTCATCATCAAGTTGCCAGTTTACAGTGATAAAGCATTTTATACTTAGCTAGGCTCATGTTGTTGACATGAGACATAGCTTGTTGCCAGGATCACATTTCAAATCTTCCTGGCATTTTAGACCCTGGCACAGCTTTAACTCCACTGGCATAGCTTTCAAGAACCCACAGTCACCTTGATACTATGAAGTTGGATTTTATGGAGACATGATACATAGGAGAATGTTTAACCTCAGTGATTTAACCCCTGATGAGAAAGATACACAAAAAAAGTCAATTTCCATTTTCTGGAGGGAATAGACACACCAAATGAAATCATCGATCTTTGAAGTATTAAAGAATTTACAATTTATAAGTTATTTTTCAAGAGTCAATGTGTTATAGTGAATAAAGAGTTATGTTTAAAATCAGGAAGACCTGAGCCTTGCCTTGGACACAAAATGGGTGTACAATGCTGGACAATCACTTAATCTCTCAGTTCCCCAGAAAACTTTCTAAGACTAAACTGCGGCATAGGTGCTAAGCTATATTGGTAGAGGGTTTTTCCTCAATTTAGATTCCCTACAATACTGAAATTATAGGCTGGAAAAAAACCAATCAAACAAGAAAAAAATGCAACACAGAAATCATTTACTTGATTTTCACACTCGTGATACCTCCTGTAAAATATCATTATCCCCAGGATTACAGGGTCAAGTCCCTGAAGCTGATCCTCTAGATGATAACTAATAATAGCTGGTATTTATATAGCACTTTAAGATTTGCAAAGTACTTTAAAATAAGTTATCTCATTTGATAGATGACATACTCTCTGACCTCACTATACTAAAAGCTAGGATTCACCTCATATCTCCTGGCTCCAATATATTCCAGGTCATCATAATTACAGCTTACATTTATATATATATATATATATATTTGCAAAGCCTAAGCTTACAAAAGTGCTTTTCACTATAATAGCCCTGTAAATATTATCCCCATTTTATAGGTGAGAAAATTGAAGATTGGAAAGGCTAAGTGATTTGCTTAGGGTCACCTAGCTATTTAGTGTTTATATTTGAATCTAACCCTTGTGACCTCAGGTCTAATGCTCTATTCATTACCAAGGTTGCTTTGATTGCTTTTAAGAGGAAGGTGACATGACTGGGTGAGATGAAGTGATGATTCAAAGAGGATGAGCATGATTCTGCCTCAAGGTCACAATCATTCATGTAAGGACCTTTGGGTTGCAAGTTAGCATTTTGCACAAAGCAGATTTATATTTTACATTTAAGGGCAAGACCTATCCTTTGAAAACTTTTAATGCTTTCTGTTATTTTTTTGAAGCTTCCAAGACCTAGTTTTTCTTCTATGCCAAAGACATTCCATCAGTCATGAGAGAATTTCCCTTAGGTTTCAGTAAGAGTAGGGAAGTCAGTCTAGAGAAGTGAAGGTGGTAAGGATATAGATAATGCAGGGCATGGAACTTTGAGATTGAGAAGATTGATAAAACTGGAATTGCCTGGAGATTTTATTTCTGGTATTAGCATCTTCTCAAATTAGTAAGTTTCCAAAAACTTTAATTATTTCAGTTTGGTTATGTCCTGTATTGGAGTCAGAACAACTCTCCTTTCCTTTTTAATGGAGCAGAGGGTATATAACTTAACTATAGGAACATCTTTGTAATTGCTACTTTAAAATGTAATCTATTGGGGGCAGCTAAGTAGAGCAGTGAATAGAGCACCATCCCTGATGTCAGGAGGACCTGAGTTCAAATCTGGTCTCAGACATTTAACACTTCCTAGCTGTGTGACCCTGGGCAAGTTACTTAACCCCAATTGCCTCAGCAAAAAATAAAAATTAAAAAAAATAAAATGTAGTCTATGCTTAAACATATGAATTACAGAATATCAGAGTTAGAAAAGATCACAGTATATTTAATCCCATCCATACCTGGAAAAAAATCCCTTTTCAATATCCTTAACAAATGGTCATCCAGACTTTGCTGGAAACTTCCATTACAGGAGAACCCTAACTTCTGAGGTGTACTTCAGTTCCACTTTTGCATGATGTTAATTGTCAGAAAGTTTTTCTTGACATTAAACCTAATTTCTACCTATTGGTCCTAGTTCTGCCTTTGGGGTGGGGCAAGGAATAAACAGAAGAAATGACTTCTTTCAATTCAGTTCAAGAACTGAATTAAAACAAAAATTGTTGATTAAGTACCTACTCTATACAAGGTAATTTGTGTAAAGTGCTGGAAATATAAAGATAAAACTGAAAACACTTTTCTCTGCCTTGCATCCCTTGTTAATATGCTACATTTAAAAATGTTTGTTCAGAGTGGATATCCATTGACTGAAGAATGTTCAGACAGCCTGCCATGTTGTAAATGAATGTAAGATTATTACTGTACTGTAAGAAATGTTGATCATGTTGACTGTAAAGAAACATAGATTTATGTGAATTGATGCAAAGGAAAGTAAGAAGAATGAGAAAAAAAATATACATATAAAATGACTATAGCACTGTAAGTGGTAAGAATGACACTAAGTATAAAACAGTTGAAACTGAGTGCTGTGAAATTATGATGAACCAAGCTTGACTCCAGAAAAGAAATGAAAATTCGCAGTGTGGGACTATGGCTGTGGAATACTATGTGTAAATGCTAGACTTGGTCGATATGCTGGTTATTTGCTGAATTTTTTTTTCTTTGCATTTTTGACAAAAAATATTTTGGCTTTCTGGAAGAGTGATGAGAGGTATATTGGGGAAAAATTATTAAGGCCTTGAGAAGATGGTTGCTTAAATCACATATGAGGCATATTTATTTCTTTGCTTTATGCAAGGGCTGTTCAAATTGGTCCTTAACTGTGAGACTGAGTAAAAATTAAGATTAGGATTTCCCAAAGTTTTGATATTGGACATGTTTACTAGGCAACGAGGTGACCCAGGGGATCAAATATTGAACTTGAAATCAGGAAGACCTGAATTTAAATCTGGCTGTAACTATTTGCTAGGTGTGTGAACCTGAGAAAGTCACTCTCTCCCAGTTTACTCATCTATGAAATGGGAATAATAATACCACCTACTTCACAAGGTTGTTGCATCAACTGAGACAATATAGGCAAAATATTTCCCAAAATGCCAGCTATAAATATTACTCAGGTTTCTTAATGCTTTTGTCTAAGAAAAAGAGAGTTGCTAGATAAACTGGCAGTGTCAAGCACTGTGCCAAAGGCTGGGAACACAAAAATAAAGGCTAAGAGGGGCAGCTAGGTGGTGCAGTGGTTAGAGCACCAGGAGGACCTGAGTTCAAATCTGATCTCAGACACTTAACATTCCCTAGCTGTGTGACCCTGGGCAAGTCACTTAACCCCAATTGCCTCAGCAAAAAGCAAAAAAAAAAAAAAAAAAAAAAAAGGCTAAGACCACTTACTAGCTGCCTGACTCTGCTTAACCCTGCTTGCCTCAGTTCCTCATCTGCAAATATGATCTGGAAAAGAAAATAGCAAACTACTCTAGTATCTTTGCAAAAAAACCAAACCAAAACAAACAAACCTCAAATGGGGTCACAAAGAATTGGACATGACTGAAATAAATGAACAACAAATGGCATGTATATGAATGCTGTCTCCTCTTTTAGAATGTAAGTTCCTTGAGGGCAAAAATCAATTTACTTTGATTTTCTGTCCCCACCAGTACCTATAGTAAGCATTTAATAATTTCTTGATTGACTGATTTCTCTGGGGTTTCTAAGTAAGGGTTATTTTGTCTGTGTTTATGTCCTTTCTTTCTTTCTTTCTTTCTTTCTTTCTTTCTTTCTTTCTTTCTTTCTTTCTTTCTTTCTTTCTTTTTTTACCTCCAATCTAATCTTTATATATATTGTATGTTCAAAGTTACTGATATGTTTCCTGTTAAAATGTGAACATTTTATGGGCAGGGGTTCTCTTTGCATCTCTTTGTATCTCCAGGTTTTGTCACATAGTAAGCACTTAAGAGATACTTGTAAGCTATTAGCATTTTTTGAACCATGTGCAGTAGCAGTGTGAAAAGGGTTACTTTCTTTTATTGAAGACTAGTTGATAAAAATTATAACCTCTATCTAGTATACCTCAGTTTCTATTCCTAAATATTTTCTAGATCATTTAATTAAAGGAGATGAAAACTATTGACAAATCATGCATGGGATTGTTTATATATCTATTTGAGTATATAAAAAGAATTACTGAAGAGACCAATAGGCATGCTGGAGTATGTATTTTTATGACTATTATTATTTTAATGAGTATAATTTTTATATAGCTTTAATGACGCTTTCCATGGTGATTTTTATAACAATTTAAATTCACAAATAACTTTTATTTCTAAATAAATTCTTATTTTCCTTTTATTCTGAATCAAATAATTCTAGTCTCATATCTTTAAAAGGTAAATTTGTTTAGAATAAGAAGATGAATGTATCCTGTTATATTGACTGAGTAACATTCAGCTAAGATAGATGATTGCAAGATGTAAAACAATTATTATTGTATTATGGGTTAGGGACCACTTGGGGCTATGATTTCTCCTGGAAAAGACCATCTGTTTCTGAAGGAAGGGAAGAACTAATCTTGAGATTTGAGAAGTATGCAAGAGTGCTGAGGTGTCCCTGAGAGTGCCATGGTGCTGCTGGAAGAAAGGAGAGACATTCCAACCATGACTGTGTATAGAGAGAATGGTTGCTGTCATTGATCCTACTCTTGCCTCAGTACCCAAGTAGTTTCAGTTATGGGTTCAGCCATTGGAAGGAGAATGCGATATCATCTTCTGTAATATTCAAGAAACCTAAGAATAAGAGAAATTGTTATGAGGGCCAATTAAGATAATATTTGTAAAGTGCTTAATGCAGTGCCTGGCATATAGTAGGAGTTACATAAATGCTATGAGTATTATTATCATTGTTGTTATCTCTTTTGATCTGTACAACAACCCTGGGAGGTAAGTACTATTATCTCCATTTTACAGAAGAAGAAAATGAGGCAGGTAACACTTAAGTGACTTGCCCAAGGTCACATAAACTAGTAATTATCTGGAGTCAGATGCGAACATAAGTCTTCTGGACTCCAGCCCCACTGGATAAATTGTAGATTTCTTCAGAGGAAAACAGTAAGATTAAGGAGAACTGGATAAATTGTAAGTTTCTTCAGAGGAAAGTAGTAAGATTAAGAAGAACTGGGAAGGAGAACTTGCAGAAAGTGGGACTTTAGCTAAGATTTTTTTTTGTTTTTTTTTTCTTTTAATAAAGTTTTTTATTTACAAAACATATGAGTGATTTTTCTACATTGACCTTTGCAAAAACTTTTTTTTTCCCAAGCTTTTCCCCTCCTTCCCCCCACCCCTCACCCCTAGATGACAGGTAATCTAATACATGTTTAGCTAAGATTTGAAGGAAGCCAGGGAAGTCAGAAAAAGGAAACGGAGAATTTCAAATATATGGGCTAGGTAGTGAAAAGGCTCAGAACCTGGAGATGTAGTATTATGATCAAGGAACAGCAAGGATGCTAGTGGTACTGTACTGCACAATATTCAGAAGAAAGTAAGAAGACTGGAGGTAGGAAGAAGTTGAGTTATAAAGGTCTTTAAAAGCCAAAATAGTATTTTCTATTTGATTCTGGAGAGCCACTGAAATTTGTTGAATGGGAGGAGCAGGATGTGTGTGACTTGGGCAGACTTTTGCACAGGGAGATCAATTTAACAGCTACTTGGAGGGTGGATTGAATGGGGGAAGGAGATTTAACGGCTCTTGCAACAGCCCAGGCAAGGGGGAGGGGAAGGCAGAATGAGAGCCTGCACCAAGTGGGGATTGTCAGAGAAAAGAAAAGGATATATACAAGAAATATTGAGAAGACAGTAATTACAAGACTTTGGCAATACATTGATTATGAAGGGTGAGAGAGTGAAGAGTAAAGGATGGCACCTAAGTTTTGAATTTGTATTGACTGGGATAATATTCTTTACAGTAACAAGGAATTTAGGAAGAGGTGAGGATTTGGGGAGAAAAATAATGAGTTCATATTGGATATGTTGAGTTGAAGATATTTATAGAACATCAAGTTCAAGATGGCATTTGAAATATGGAAATGACAAGTTCAGTAGGAAATTGGAAATGTGATATTGAGTTGGAGGGAAGGTTAGGACTGGATAAGTAGAACTAAGAGTCATTTACATAAAGATGATGCAAAAACCCATGAAAGCTGATAAGAGCACCAAATGAAATAGTATAGATGAAGAAGCAAAGAAGGTCCAGGAAGGAATTTTGGGAAGGACGTTCATAGTTAGCTAGCATGAATTGGATGAAGATCCAGTAAAGGAGATAAAGAGTAATCAGATAAGAAGGAGAAGGAAAAGAAAACAATCTCATGAAAACTTAGAGAGAAAGGTATATTAAGGAGAAGGTGATCAATATCAAAGACTTTAGAGAGATCAAGAAAGTTTAGAATTGAGAAAAAGCCATTTCATTTGGCAATTAAAGGATTTTTAGAGAGCTGTTGATTAAAATGATGAGATCAGAAGCCAGAGTGCAGAGAATGAAGAAGAGAGTGAGAGGAAAGGAAATGGAGACATTGACTGTAGACAATCTTCCCAAGGAATATATCTATGAAAAGAATAAAGGATGGATGGATCAAGTGAAGTTTTTTTGGGGAGGATGGGAGATTTTTGGATTGGATTTATCGATGTATAGATTTATGGAGGGATTAGGGAAACAGCCACTAGACAGAGAGAGATTAAAGATTTATGAGTGAGTGGGGGTGATAGAAAAAACAATCTGCTGGAGAAGGCCAGAGGCTGAACAATGCAGGGCCATCCAAAGCCACAGCAGAAAGACAAAACTGGCCTTTTTTGCAGAGATCAAAGGCGTTATTTCTCTTCTCCTTTCTCTCTCTCAAGAGAACTGATATACATTTCCTATAGAAAAATATGAGAATGAGATAAAGTTAATAACACTAATAGTTGACATTTAACCCTCTAAGTCTTGCAAAGTGTTTTCTATATATTTTTCAATCAATAAAAAATATTTATTAAGTAATTACTATGTATTAAGTGCTGGGGATATAGAAACAGGTAAAGTCCCTGCTCTCAAGGAGCTGACAATTTTATGGGAAAGACAATACGAGAACAAATATATACAGAACAAGCTATATACTGGATAAATAGGAATTACATAACATAGGGAAGACACTAGAATTAAGAGAGATTGGGGAAAAGCTTCCAGTAAAAGGACTTAATGAAAGCTAGGTTCCTGGATGAGGAGAAGAGTGAGTGTTCTAGGTGTGATAGAAAGCCAGAGAAAATGCCCAAAGACAAGAAATAGAATGTCTTGTTTGAGGAACAGCCAGCATACCAGTGTCCAAGAATCATAGTGTGTGTGTGTGTGTGTGTGTGTGTGTGTGTGTGTGTGTGTGTGTGGTATAAATTATATAGAAGAAATATAGAAGAGGTCTAAGTTATAAAGGGCTTTGAATGATAAGCAAAGCATTTTGTGTATCATTCTGGAGGTGATAGGGAACCACTGGTATTTATTGAATGAATGGACAAACCTGTGCTTTAGGAAAATTGCTTTAGTGGTTGAAAGGAGGATAAATTGGGGTGGGGAAGAGACTTGAGGCAGGAACCACGACCAACAGGTATTCCAATAGTCCAACTGGGAGGGGATAAAAGACCTTACCAGAGTGGTGACAGTGTTAGAGAGAAGGAGGCATAATTGAGAGATGTTGCAAAGGTGAAATTAGCTGACCTTGGCAATAATAGCTTGCATATAAAAAGCTGAGAGATAGGGGTAGCTAGGTGGCGCAGTGGTTAGAGCACCAGCCCTGAAGTCAGGAGGACCTGAGTTCAAATCTGGTCTCAGACACTTCCTAGCTGTGTGACCCTGGGCAAGTCACTTAACCCCAATTGCCTCAGCAAAAAGCAAAAAAAAAAAAAAAAAAAGCTGAGAGATAATGAGAAGTTTAGTATGATTCCTAGATTCTAAAACTGTGGGACTGGGAGGATAGTGTTGTCCTCCACAGCAAAGCTTCTTAAACTATAGGTCTGAAGTTGCATAACAATGTGGGGGTGCAAAATCTCAAAATATTGATCAACTCTGAAAAGCATTGAAGATACTCTTATGTCCTTCAGTATCAAATTTTCTGCCAAGATTTAATTTTTTTTTATAAAAATAAGTAAGCACATCTATCTCAGTATGCAAATTTGCTTTCATCTTTAATAAATAGTAAAATTATTTATATGCTAAATTGTTTTAAAATAAATCACTTTATGATTTATTAGAGTAAATATTTGATTTATATACTTTTTTATATATCTGTATTTGTGGGGTTATGTAAAAATTTCTCAGGGAAAAAGGAATTGTGAGACTAGAAAAAGCTTAAGAAGTCCTGCTCTAGAATAGCAGGAGAGGAAGATAAGAGATTGTAGGGGGAGAGTTTAAGGGGAAGATAATGAGTACCATTCTGGACATATTAAAGTTAAGATGTCTACCAGACATCCATTTTTTGAAATGTTTGAAAGGTAGTTGGAGAAGCAATTATATATATATATATGTATACACATACATATATATGTATACATATACATATGCATATGTATACATATATATACATATATATGTATGTATAAATCTTCACAATGCAACTATAAAGCAGGGGGCATTATTATCCTCATTTCACAGATGAGAAAGTAAGGCTTCAAGTGGATAAATGACTTGCTCCAAATCACCCAGATAAATGACAAAGCTCAATTTTGGATCCAGAGTAGAATCAGATTGAGTGCTATGCCTCAACATTATAAGGCCTCTGGGTTTCCCCTATTTAGCAGAAAACACCAACTTTCATTGCCATTTTTGCTTTGGTGAGTGAGCCGTTTTATTTGCTTTCTTAATTGTTAAAGATGTGACAAATCTAGCTTTAGATTCATATACATTATTTTGGGCCTATTAAAATAGGAAAAAATAAGATAATTCACATTTCTCCAGCCTTTTAAAATTTATAAAGTGCTTTTTTCTTCATAGCAACACTATTAGATAGAGCAAGTATTTATATCTTCTTTTTACTTCATAAGACTGATAGAAATGAGAGTTAGGATTTCAGTCCTTTTCTTCTGACTTACAAGCCCAGTCCTTCTTATCACTCTGTTAGAATCATTTCAGGGATAAAAATTCCTTTATTGTCCATTTTAATTAGCTAAGAAGGGTAGAACAGGGGCCAAGAGAATATAAAGAAGGATCACAAGGTTATAGATCTCAGACACCATCTCATATAACTTGTTCCTTTTTATTTCTTTTTCTTTTTTTTTTCCTGAGGCAATTGGGGTTAAGTAACTTGCCCAGGGTCACACAGCTAGGGAATGTTAAGTGTCTGAGACCAGATTTGAACTCAGGTCCTCCTGACTTTCCTCTTGTCCTTTCCACTTGACTGACAAGTCGCCTAGCTGCTCCATCCCTTTTTATTTCAAAGATGAGGAATCTGAGGCCCAGAGAAATAAAGGTTACCCAGGCAGTTAAGGAGCAGGAACAGTATTTGATTCCAGGTACTCTGACCCCCAAACATTCTACCACTCTCTCTCTCTCTCTCTCTCTCTCTCTCTCTCTCTCTCTGTCTCTCTCTGTCTCTCTCTCTCTCTCTCTTTCTTTTTTTGGCTGAGGCAATCAGCATTAAGTGACTTGCCCAGGGTCACACAGCTAGAAAGTGTTAAATGTCTGAGACCAGATTTGAACTCAGGTCCTCCTGACTTTAGGGCTGGTGCTCTATTTGCTGCACCACCTAGCTGCCCCCACTCTTTCTTTTTAAACGTTTTTAAAAAAAATATTT
Organism: Myrmecobius fasciatus; assembly: GCA_023553655.1. Lineage (NCBI taxonomy): Eukaryota > Metazoa > Chordata > Mammalia > Dasyuromorphia > Myrmecobiidae > Myrmecobius > Myrmecobius fasciatus. The sequence continues at coordinate 134,935 of JAJPUD010003073.1, read as the reverse complement.
TTGGAAGCAATAGGGGTTAAGTGACTTGCCCAGGGTCACATAGCTAATAAGTGTCTGAGGCCAAATTTGAACTCAGGTACTCCTGACTCTAGGGCCAGTGATCTATCCATAGCTATCCCTATCACTTTTTTACAACAGGTTCTTTTGTACTTTATAGGACAAAGACATGGTAGATTTGCAGTTTCATGTGCTATCAACCTTTTTGTTGTAATGAAAATGCTTATTTTGTTCTGTGTATTGAAAATAAAAGACACAGAGAGAAACAGAGATGGGGGAGAGAGAGAGAGAGAGAGAGAGAGAGAGAGAGAGAGAGAGAGAGAGAGAGAGAGATCAAGGGAAAGTGTGAGGCTATTGGATATAGGACAACTCTATGAAGTAGTAAAAGAAAAATAAAAAATGGACCAAAGCATTCTTAAGAGACTGGGAAGTAAAATATCTTCATATCCTAAGAGAAACATAAAAAAAGGCAGTACTCAGATGCTCCAGTGAATTCAGATTTAAAAAAAAAATGTTCAGAAAAGTGGAAGACAATATATGTTTAAAAGAAAGGAAAATTTGAGTGTGGGCTGAGGACTGGATCTGAGATATCAGTGTGCTCCTAGGACCAGAGCCACACAGCTACTCCTTGTTTCTGTATTTGCTTATCATTCATTACATAATGTAAGGTTGATAACACTCCTTATCTTGATTACTGGACCTAAGGATAGATCATCTCCTGGTTTACTCTGTACCTGTTTGTAGACAGTGGATAGTGAGGTAGCAATAGGCACCTGTATATTTTCCCTGGACTCTGTGCCAAATCTGGAGTCATTTCTGGAGATGGTTGTGTCAAATTCAAATAGTTTGGGCTGATTGTGGGCTATCTGTTGACTTAGAAAACCACAAGTTTACTTTATCTATCTATATTCCAATTTATTATTTATTTTATTAAACACTTTCCAATTATATTTTAGTCAGGTTTAGGTCTGAGATTTTGATTCCTTTGCCCTGGGACACAGTTATGGTCAGGCCCTCATTCATTTTCCATTCTGGAAGACTATATTTGTGACTCTTGTGGCTAGACTATGCCTTCAGTATCTATAGACCTCTCTCTCTTTCTCCCTATCTTGAGCTAAGCTGGAAAAATGACTCACTGAGTTTTTTCCCCTTGGATTTCCTGATCAAGATTTCATCTGGTGTATTTTCTAGGTGTTAGTGGAGTCATTGTAGAGAAGAAATACTCCTTTTATTCTACCATTTTGTTTAGTCTCTCTAATTAAATCTAGTTCTTTTATTTTGTTATGCTTTTATTAAATTCTGTAAAGTTCTCTCTTTGATGACCTGGTGGATATAGCATTGAAATTGCAAATTAACTTTTGTAATATTATAATTTTCATTATATTTCCATGGCCCAGATGTGAACACTAGATAGTGTTCCAGGTATTTAAATTTTTTCTTGATTTTTTGAGGAGCACTTTGTAATTGAATTTTTTTTTTTTTTTTTTGCTGAGGCAATTGGAGTTAAGTGACTTGCCCAGGGTCACACAGCTAGGGAATGTTAAGTGTCTGAGACCAGATTTGAACTCAGGTCCTCCTGACTTCAGGGCTGGTGCTCTAACCACTGCGCCACCTAGCTGCCCCTTGTAATTGAATTTTTACAAGTATTTTGTATGCTTTGATAGATTAATTGCCAAATAATTTATGCATTTTTCAGTTTTTTGCAATGGGAGTTCCCTTTTTGTTGTTATCTATTGGATTTTGTTATTTCAGGAGGTGATTGAGGTTAAGTGATTTGTCCAGTGTCACATACCTAGCAAGTGTTAAGTGTCTAGTGAGGCTAGATTTGAACTCAGTTCTCTTGACTCCAGGGCCAGTGCTTTATCCACTGTGCCACCTAGCTGCTCCTATCACTCTTTTATAAAAGGTTCTTTTAAAATCATTATTTAGAAATGCAGTTAATTTTTTGTTTTCTTTCTTTGTTTTCATTTTTTATTAAAGATTTTAGTTTTTGAAATATATACATGGATAATTTTTCAACACTGACCCTTGTAAAACCTTATGTTCCAATTTTTCTCCCCTTCTCTCCACCCCCTCCCCCAGACAGCAAGTAATCCAATATATGTTAAACGTGGTAAAAATGTTAACTCCAATATATGCATACATAGTTATATAATTATCTTGTTGCACAAGAAAAATAAGATCAAAAAGGAAAAAATGAGAAATAAAATAAAATAAAATGCAAGCAAACAACAAGAAGAGTGAAAATGCTATGTTGTGATTCACTCGGTTCCCACAGTCCTCTCTCTGGGTGTAGATGGCTCTCTTCATCACAAGATCTTTGGAACTGGCCTGAATCATCTCATTTTTGAAAAGAGCCATGTCCATCAGAATTGATCATCATATAATCTTGTTGCCATGCATAATGATCTCCTGGTTCTGCTCATTTCACTTAGCATCAATTTATGTAAGTCTCTTCAGGCCTCTCTGAAATCATCCTACTGGTCATTTCTTATAGAACAGTAATATTCCATAACATTCATATACCATAATTTATTCAGCCACTCTCCAATTGATGGGCATCCACTCAGTTTCCAGTTTCTTGCCACTACAAAAAGGGCTGCCACAAGCATTTTTGCACATGTGGGTCCCTTTACCTCCTTTAATATCTCTTTGGGATATAAGCGTGGTAGAAACACTGCTGGATCAAAAGGTACGCAGGGTTTGACAACCCTTTGGGCGTAGTTCCAAATTGCTCTCCAGAATGGTTGGATCCGTTCACAGTTCCACCAACAATGTAACAGTGTCCCAGTTTTCCCACATCTCCTCCAACATTCATCATTACCTTTTCCTGTCATTTTAGCCAATATGACAGGTGTGTGGTGGTACCTCAGAGTTGTCTTAATTTGTATTTCTCTGATCAATAGTGATTTAGAGCACCTTTTCATATGACTAGAAATCTGAAAATTATTTGTTCATATGCATTGAACATTTATCAATTGGAGAATGGCTTGAATTCTTATAAATTTGAGTCAATTCTCTATATATTTTAGAAATGAGGCCTTTCTCAGAACCTTTGAATGTAAAAATGTTTTCCCAGTTTATTGCATCTCTTCTAATCTTGTCTGCATTAGTTTTATTTGCCCCCAAACTTTTTTAACTTAATATAATCAAAATTATCTATTTTGTGTTCGATAATGAACAGTCCTTTTTTCCCCCCACAGATCTGAGAAGTAAACTATCTTTTATTCTTCTAATTTGCTTATAATATCACTCTTTTTGTCTAAGTCATGAACACATTGACCTTATCTTGATATATAGTGTTAGGTGTAGGTCAAAGTCTAGTTTCTGCCATACTAGTTTCCAATTTTCCCAGAAGTTTTTGTCAAATAGTGAGTTCTTATTCCTAAAACTGGAGTCTCTGGGTTTGTCAAGCACCAGATTATTATAGTCATTGACTATTTTGTCCTGTGATCTTAACCTATTCCATTGATTGATTACTCTATTTTTTTTAGCCAGTACCAAATGGTTTTGATGATTGCTGTTTTATAATATAGTTTTAGATCTGGTACCTTTATTTACACTTTTTTCATTAATTCCCTTCAAATTCTTGATCTTTTGTTCTTCCAGATGAACTTTGCTACTATTTTTTTTCTAGATCTGTAAAATAATTTCTTGGGAGTTTGATTGGTATGGCACTGAATAAGTAAATTAATTTAGGTAGTACTGTCATTTTTATTATATTCACTTGGCCTATCCATGAGCACTTGATATTTTTCCAGTTGATTAGAACTGAGTTTATTTGTGTGGAAAGTGTTTTGTGTTCATATAGTTCCTGACTTTCCCTTGACAGATAGACTCCCAAATATGCCATATTGCTGGCAGTTATTTTAAATGGAATTTCTCTTTGTATCTCTTGCTCTTAGACTTTATTGCTAATATATAAAAATGCTGATGATTTATATGGATTTATTTTGTATCTGGCAACTTTGCTAAAGTTATGAATTGTTTCTCTAGGGTTCTCTAAGTATGTTATCATATCATCAATGAAGCTAATTTTTGATGTTTAATTTGTAAGCTACACCTTTTTTGAAAATTCTAACTATCTCAATTATCTCTATTGATTCCTTAGGGTTTTTCCAAGTGTAGCTTCATGTCATCAACAGAGAGTGCTAATTTTATGTCATCTTTGTATGTCTTTACAAGTTTAATTTTTTTCATCTTATTACCATTTCTAGTACTTCCAGAACCATATTGTTTAATAGTGGAAACAGTGGACCCTCTTGCTTTATTCCTATATTTGTGGAGAAAGTTTCTAATTTGTCTCCATGAATTTAGGAGGACTGTTACTTTTTTTCTTTCAATATTCCTTAATACTTATTTCTATTTCTTTTTCTGAGTAAATAATTTAATATCTATCTGTTCTATTAGTTTGGGTATTTTACATATTTGGAGGTATTCTTTTCATTTTATATTCTCAGTTTTAAAAATATGTAATTAATTGTTCATAGTAGGTTTTGGTAACTTTTAATTTTTTTTCTGTGTATGTGATGTCACCTTATTTATTTGGCATTTTGTTAATTTGATTTTCTGCCCTCTTCTTTTTCATCATATAACCTAAAGTTTATTAATTTTATTAGTCTTTAAAAAAAGCTTTTAGTTTTATTTATTATCTTTTAGACTTTTATAGAACAGTTAGTACTGATACTACACAAATAATTCTCAAAATTAAGAAAGAAAGCACCCCACTTGTGAAACAAATATATTCTTAATATCCCAGGAAATTGTTTTAAATTCATTATGATCCATAAAGGATGGGTTTAGTAGTTTTTCTTTTCTTCTTCTTTTTTTTTAACATAGTGATATTCAGAAGATACCACAAGTCTTTTGGTTCTAGTTATTTTGTTCAATTCTATATTTACCTTTTTATTTATGTTTCTGCTAGATATCTGTTTAAAATAGAGAAAGGAATATTAAAATGTCCTGCCACTATCATATAGCTGTGTGTATTTTGTTATAATTTAGTTTTTATTTTCATGAATTTAGATGCTAAAGTATTTGGAGCATATTAATTTAATATTGACATTTATTTATTGTTTATGGTATCTTTTAGTACAATGTAGAGTCTTTTTTTTTGTTAATCCCTTCTTATATTATGGATATTTATTTTAGCTTTGCCTGATAGCATGATTGAAACTTTTGCTCCTTTCACTTTACCTGATTCATAGTAATGTTTTTGCAAGCTCTCATTTTTATTTTCTGTATGTCTTTGTTTTTTAAGTGTGTTTCTGATAGGCAACAGTCTAAGAGGGTTTGCCACTTTATCATTTCTTTCTTTCTTTCTTTTTTTTTTTTGCTGAGGCAATTGGGGTTAAGGGTCTTGCCCAGGGTCACACAGCTAAGAAGTATTAAGTATCTGAGGACGGATTTGAACTCAAGTCCTCCTGACTTCAGGGCTGGCACTCTTTCTACTGCACCATCTAGTTGCCTCATCACTTTTTTCAATTTTTGGATTTTTCATTCATTCACAGTTAAATTTATGAGAATTTGATTTATATTTTTTCCATTTGTCTACAATATTTTTTCCCAATTAGGATTTTTTCCTCTTCTTTTTATTTAAAGACATTAGTTATTTGAGAATCCTGTTACTCATTTGAAAGCCCCCTCTCCTCTTATATATTATTCATTTCCCTAGTTTTGGAGTTTTGCTTAACTTATAAGTTCCTTTTTCTTTTTTTCAGTTTGTCTAGTTAATACAGTTCTTTCCCCCCACTCTAGTTAAGTAAAATCTCCCTTCTCCTTCCCTGCAATTTGTTTTGGTTGTTAAGTTTTACAATTTCATTTTCTTTTTTTTTTTAATTAAAAGCTTTTTATTTACAAAACACGAGTGATTTTTCTACATTGATCTTTGCAAAAACTTTTTTTTTTGTTCCAAGCTTTTCCCCTCCTTCCCATCATCCCCCACCCCTAGATGACAGGTAATCTAATACATGCTAAATATGATAAATTATATGAAAAATCCAATATATGTATACATATCTATACAGTTATCTTACTGCACAAGAAACATCAGATCTAGAAAGAGAGAAGAAAAAAAACAACCTAAGAAGGAAAACAAAATGCATGGAAATATTCACAGAAAGCGTTAAAATGCTGTGTCATGGTCCACACTCAGTTCCCTCAGGCATCTCTCTGGATGTATATGACTATCTTCATTGCTGAACAATAGGAACTGGTTTGAATCACATCATTGTTGAAGAGAACCATGTCCATCAGAATTGATCATCATATAGTCTTGTTGCTGTGTATAATGTTCTCTTGGTTCTGCTGATTTCACTCAGCATCAGTTCATGCAAGTCTCTCCAGGCCTCTCTAAAATCATCCTGCTGGTCATTTCTTACAGAACAATAATATTCCATAACATTCATATACCATAATTTATTCAGCCACTCTCCAATTTCAATTTCCAGTTTCTTGCCACTATAAAAAGGGCTGCCACAAACATTAAAATTTCATTTTCTGTGCTTTTTTTTTCTAAAAAGAATCTTTCCTTCATGGCTTTTCCTTTTTCTCTCTTTCTGTCTATTCTAAACTTTTGGTCCTTGATTTATGATCTTTATGCTTACTTAGTACTTTACTTTATGTATTTCTCATAGAATGAAAACTTCTAAGATACCTATTTAGAATTCCTTATTTTTAATAATTTCATTTTTTTTTTTTGTATTTGTAGATCTAATCCTTGGCTTTCTTTTTCTGTTATGCTTTACTTTTAGATGTCCAATTCCTTCAAGTGATAAAGAGAACAGAACTTCCCCATTTATCTGATTGCGAAATTCTTTACCATTCCTGGCCTTCTGCATTACCATTTTCCCCTATAATCCCATGAAATCTCCTCTTTGGGTCCATGCCCTTTCATTCTTTTGGGTACTAGTTATCTCCAGGAACTCTGATTCTTTTTTTCTTGTGATAAGATGAGTGGTTTCTTTAAGCACAAACTCCATACAGCTTAATTAATAATTAATACAATCATAACTAACACAACACAATGTTAATTAATTAATTAATAATGCATGGTAGCATCCCATCTGCCATTGCAGAATGTCTCTCTTCCTCATGGTAACACTCTTCAGTGGGACCCCCTTTTATGAAAAAAGATTTTCCCATTTTGTTCCCTCTATTCAATCACTTCCTTTGCCTCCTTCTCCATTATCCTTGAGACCCTCTTCTTTTTTAAGGTCAAAATGAATGCATGATTTATTTTTAAAATTTGTCTACAGTTATTTTATTTATTGTTTTCCTCAATAATACTTTATTTTTTCAATTACATGTAAAGAGTTTTGAACATTCATTTTTGTAAAATTTTGAGTTCAAATTTTTCTGTCTCTTTCCCTTACACCCTCTCCCCCAAGAAAACAAGTAATTTAATATAGATTATACATGTACAATCATTTTAAATACCTTTTCATATTAGTCATGCAGTGAAAAAAATCAGAACAAAAGGGAAAAATCAGATAAAAAAAGCAAACAAACAAAAGAGGTGAAAATAGTATGTTTTGGTCTACATTCAGTTCCCATAGTTCTCTCTCTGAATATTGATGGCATTTTCCATCCCAAGTCTATTGAGATTGTCTTGGATCATTGTATTGCTGAGAAAAGCTAAGTCTATCATAGTTTATCATTATGTCATCTTGCTGTTACTGTGTACAATGTTCTGGCTCTGCTTATTTTACTGAGCATCAGTTCATGTAAGTCTTTCCAGGTTTTTATGAAATCAGAGGCCCTTTTCTTTAGAGAAAATAGGAATTATTTTCCTTTCATTGTCAATTTTTGACTTGATTGTAGAATGTATCACATATTCTCCTCTGCTCCTTTATGCATTATCCTGTTCTGCAATTTAATCTCAAAACAACAACAAAAACCCAGCAAACCAAAACTTTTTTTTCCTGTAAGCATGACATCATGGGATCAGTCCATCATGTTTCAGTCCCAGTGTTCCACTATCTTTTCTATTTGGCTTCTGGTATCATGTTTGTATCTTTCTGTGCTTTGAGAAAGAAATTTGAAATTTTGTACTGGTTTCTACATTATTATTATTTTTTTTGTTAAGTCATAGGTATCTTTCATTTTATTTTGTTTTCTTCCTTTTTCTATAATAATTTATTTCATCACCTCTACTTCTTTGATTGTTATTTTTATTTACTTTCCTTGCATATTTCTTATCTATATCTGTTATTTATAAAACATATAATCTATTCAAGTATAGTTTCATTTATAGCAATACATAGAATATTTCTGGGTTTGAATCCCACACTTTTCATTAACAAGCTATATGACTTTGGACAAATCACTCTCCAAGACCCTTTCCTCATTTATTCAAAATGTACATTCAAAATAAGCTAACCTTATTTGATTCTGTGAAAGATGTCAACAGAGGCACTAAATTAGCTGCATCATTACTTTCTGCAGGAGACCTTATCATCATGACTACTTAGTCACATTCAATAAAAGTTGTTAATTTACTGATGATCAAAAACTTGGAAGGGGGCATCTAGGTGTGCAGTGGATAGAGTACCAGTCCTGAAGTCAGGGGGACCTGAGTTCAAATCTAGTCTCAGACACTTAACATTTCCTAGCTGTGTAATCCTGGGCAAGTCATTTAACCCCAATTGCCTCAAGAAAAAAAAATCCACAAAAGATGGGAGGGAAGAACAGGAGTTACTCGAGTAAATTCAATTTATTCATAAAAATGTCACAATAGCATCATTTATATTTCTTGTAATTACCTCAGCTGATCCCTAACTCAACAGCATTTTAATTTGTTAATTACAGATATGTGTTTTTTTTCTCATTTTAAACAAGTTTTACAATCTGGTTCACAGCTGGGAAAACCTAGACACCCTCTCCCACCCATGTGCAATAATTACCCTTTTAGTTTATTCTTAAGGATCCTGCTTTTACTTTTAGTAGCACATAAAAGCAATAACACAGCCACTAAGATTCACTGCCTGTGCCTGTGTTCCACCATTAATCAATCCTGAAAGCTATTTATTGTGCATTACCACAAGGCACTGACGATTATACCCATAAATCATTAAACTGTATTATCAGCTAGGGGACTAATGGATAACTTTTCTTTGCCTATGAGAATCTGAAAAGCATTTTTAAATGCTGTCTGCCCTATTACCTTCTCAGAATTTTCAATTTAACTTACAATATTCTGTTGGTAAAACAGTGTTGTGGGACTACTCTAAATATTAATTCTTTAAATATGTCCCTAAAAGTTGAAAATGTAACTATAATAATTATGATAATAATAACAAGGACAATATCAGCACTTTACATTAATATAATGCTTTACAATTTGTAGAGAGATTCACAATTAGAACATTATGAGGTATTGAAAAAAGATATTTTGCAGAATTCGTTTTGAAAAGCTAAGGAAGCCTGTTGACTACATCTAAATTTCAAAATTAGTAGGGAATGAATTAATATTCTAAACATGCTAATTTTTGGCAAAAATTGTGCTGTCCTATGTTCAGAGAGGAAAATGTGTGGGTTTAAAAGAAGATGAGAGTTCCTTCTTTGCAAGAGGGCTGTAAAGAGAGGGTGGCTTTTTTTTTAAACTTTAATAATATTTTATTTTTCCAAAAATAAGCAAAGATAGTTTTCAACATTCACCTTTGCAAAATCTTGTGTTCCAAAATTTTCTCCCTTTCCCTCCCCAAGAGAGCAAGCAATCTGATATAGGTTAAACATGGGCAGTTCTTATAATCACATTTCTATGTTTGTTATGCTGCGCAAAAAAAAAAAGAAAATTAGATCAAAAGGGAAAAAACACAAGAAAGAAAAAAAACAAGTGAACAAACAAACAGCAACTATAAAGTAAAAATACTATGCTTTGATCTATATTCAATCTCCATAATTCTCTCTCTGGATTTAGATGGTACTTCCCATTACAAGTCTATTGGAATTGCCTTGAATTGGCTCATTATTGAAAAGAGCCAGATCCATCACAGTTATCATAATCTTATTACCATGTACAATGTTCTCTTGTTTCTTCTCACTTCATTTAGCATTAGTTCATGTAAGTCTTTCTAGGCTTTTTTTTTTTTTTTTTAATTTTTTTTTTTTTTTTTTTTTTGTTTTGGTGAGACTGTTAGGGTTAAGTGACTTGCCAAGGGTCATACAGCTAGTTAAATGTTAAGTGTCTGAGATTTGAACTCAGGTCCTCCTGACATCAGTCCTGTCCCTCTATCCACTGTATCAACTACCTGCACCCTAGGCTTTTCTGAAATTTGCCTGCTCATCACTTCTTACAGAGCAATAATATTCTATTACATTTATATACCATATCTTATTCAGTCATTCCCCAGCTGAGGGGCATCCACTCAATTTCTCGTTCCTTGACACTATAAAAAGGGCTGCTACAAACATTTTTGTGCATGAAGGTCCTTTTCCCACTTTTATGATTTTGGCGTGGGGTGGGGGGGGAGATATAGATTCAGTAAAGACACTGCTGGATCAAAGGGTATGCACAGTTTGACTGCTATTTGGGCATAATTCCAAACTGGTCTCCAGAATGGTTGGATCATTTCATGACTCCATCAACAAAGTATTAATGTCCCATTTTTCTCACATCCCATCCAACATCCATCATTATCTTTTCCTTTCATTTTAATCAATTTGAATGTTATGAAGTTGTACTGAGAGTTATCTTAATTTGCATTTCTGTAATCAACAGTGATTTAGAGCACTTTTTTCATATGACTAGAAATGGCTTTAATTTCTTCATCTGAAAATTATCTGTTCATATCCTTTGACCATTTATCATTTGGGGAATGGCTTATATTCTTGTAAATTTGAGTCAATTCTCTATATATTTTAGAAATGAGGCCTTTATCAGAAACATTGGCTGTAAAATCCCCTTCCCTCCCTGCCTGCTTCTTCCCTCCCCCATTTTCTACTTCCCTTATAATTGTGGCTCCTTTTTTAATTTAATGGAATCAAAATCATCAATTTTGCATTTCATGATGTTCTCTAGTTTTCTTTGGCCATAAATTCCTTCCTTCTCCACAGATTTGAGAGATAAGATTATCCCTTGTTCTCCTAATTTGCATATAAATATCACACTTTATGTCTAAATCATGAACCCATTTAGACCTTATTTTAGTATAGGATGTTAAATGTTGGTCACTGTTTAGTTTTTGCCAAATGATTTTCCTGTTTTCCCAGCAATTTTTGTCAAATAGTGAGTTCTTATCCCAGAAACTGGAGTCTTTGGGTTTATCAAATAATAGATTAATGTAGTCATTGACTATTGTGAAGTGTGAACCTAACCTGTTCCACTGATCTACTACTCTATTTCTTAGCCAATACCAAATGGTTTTGATGACCACTGCTTTATGATATAGTTTTAGGCCTTGTTAAGGTAGGCCACTTCCCTCGTAAAGAGAATTTTTAACTTTCTTTTGTCCCTCTTGGAATCCATTGTTGTAACCTTGAGGAATGAAACTGAGGATATTAATATAATAAACAAATTAATATCACAACTTGCTTCTGGATGAAGTTTGGGCAAATTAAACAGATACTTGGAAAACTTAATATGACCAAAGCACTGTGCTAAGTGTGTAATGAAAAAGGAGGGTATGAAAAGATTCCTAAAACATTACAAATCCCTGTGTATTGCTCTTTTCCATCCGTGTTGTTTGAATGTGGTTGTCATTTGTCCTTTGTTCTCAAAGAACTATGCCATTAAGGAGGTGATGCCATATCATGCAAATGAGTTGGATTTAAGTGGAGGAAGGCTGTGCAAAGTCATCAGGCTCACTTTCTGTTCCAGAGTCATCTGGGTCCAGTGACAAGATATAGATCAGAATGACTGGAGATGGCTCACGATGCAGGGGCAGCTGAAAAGCAGATAGATCCCAAAGATCCTTCAGTAAATAAATATCTATTGTGCTATTTACTGCTACTTTGAAGGCTCCTCTCCAACTGACCCTATTCCTGACCTTGGGTTCTCACTCTTTTCATATGGCTGCAATGAGGGTATTCCCCAGGTTTGGTTTAGGACTCTGGGTTTGTTCTGAATCCCATTCTCTCTTCCCTTCAGTGATCTCATCAACTTTTCTGGTTCATCTTTATGCAGAAGACTTGTAGACTTAGTAATTTCCCAAACCTCACCCAAAGTTTTAGTACCATAATTCTTTTAAAAATATTATAAAATTACTGTTAAACATCAATACAATTAAACTTTCTTTTTCAATTATTCACTTTTAAATACATGAATTTCCCTCTACTCTGTCTTGTATATACCAAATTTTATTTATACCTGTTTTCTCCCACATTAGAATATTAGCTTTTTGAGGGTAATATATGTAGTTTTAAATGTTCCTTGTATCCCCAGTTGTTGTTCATGTGTCTGATTCTTTGTTATTCCCATTTGGGGTTTTCTCGGTAAAGATAATGGAGTGGTTTGCTATTTTCTTCTCTAACTCCTTTAATAGATGAGGAAACTGAAGCAAACAGGATTTAATGACTTGTCCAGAATCACACAACTAGTCAAGTGTCTGAAGCCAGATTTCATCTCAGGTCTTCCTGACTTCAGGCTGCATGTTGTACCACTTGGCTGCCCTGTAACCCTAGTGTTTATTACAGTTTCTGATACATAGTAAGTGCTTAATAAATGTTTGTTGACTAAATAATTAAATGTTAATCACCATCTCCCTCCCTTTCCCCACCCTACTCCAGCTATAACATCTCCCTCCCCAAATGACCTTGTTTTAATTTTGTGTATACCTGTGTATCTGTGAAATACTTTTCCTTGAGCTGAGGGAGCCAGTGCTAAAGATATCAAGTAACTATTTTAAGTAATAGCTTTGCACATTGGGATGTGATGAATTAGGATGAATAGTTTTGGCTTATTCTTATTTTCTTAGTCAAGTCTTATACTATTTGGAAAAAACAAGGCAAAGTGAAAGTGGTGGTTGATTTCTTTTCTTTTTTTTTTCCTCCAAAGTTAACATTTTCAAATATATTGCTCCTCAGAAAAGACCATGAAATTTTATTTTATTATTTTTCCCTACCATCTCTGAACATTTAAATTTTCTGTTTTTTAAACATATATTCTTTTTTTTTTTGCATGGCACTTTACAAATATTACTTTATTTATAAATTTTACCCCCAGTCCCTACCCCTCCCCTAGATGTCAGGATATCCACTACATTTTAATTATGTTAAAATACTTGACAAATCGAATATATGTATACATATTTCCACACTTATTGTTGTGCAAGAAAAATCGTATCTACAAGAAAGAAAAATCAGATAAAGGAAACACAATGCAAGCAAACATCAATAGAGAGCATGAAAATGTTATGTTGTGGTAAGTGGTGATTGATTTCAATTAAAGGGAGAGAAAGACAGACACAAAAAAGATGAGACACAGAAACAGAGACGATAATAGTCACAGGTGGCATTTAGGTGAAATAATACTCAAAGGTGTCTCTTTGAAAAGGTTTTTTCTTCCTCTCAATTCCTTCTGTTCTTTCAGCCTGAGATTTAATTCCTGAGTTCTGTGCTACTTGTAGCCATCTATAAAATAGTACAACCATTTAAAAAGTATTTATTATGCAATTTGTGGAATTATGTAAATAAAGTGACTAAAATGTCTATACTTTTTGAATCAGAGATACCCTAAGAAAACCACTGATAAGAAGAGACTCTATTGATAGTATAATGTTTAAAGGAAAACTTTTTGTGAATGTGAAGAATTGGAAACAAAATAGATGCCCATCAATTGCAGAAAGACTAGAGAAACAGTGATACAAAAATGTAATGGACTCTTACTTTACTATAAGAAATGGTGTAGTGGCAGCTAGGTGGTGCAGTGGATAGAGCATAAGCCCTGAAGTCAGGAACACCTGAGTTCAAATCTGACCTCAGACACTGAACACTGCCTAGCTGTGTGACCCTGGGCAAGTCACTTAACCCCAACTGCCTCAGCCAAAAAAAAAAAAAAAGAAATGTTGTATATGATTAATACAGAGAATAGAAAGATCTACCTGAACTGATATATAGTGGAGAATAAGCAAAGCCAAAAAAAGAATATACACAATATCTATAGCAATGTAAAAAAAAAGAATGATCACACATGAAAAAATAAAAAAATCAATGTATATTAATTAATATTTATATTTAATTATAATAATTATTATATATCAACAATTAATACTAATTAATTAAAGTATGATAATTAAGCCTATCCTCAAGTGGGAGAACACCCCTAACGTAATCTTCCAGAAATGGAAAGTCTACAAGTATCACATGTTGCACAATTCATATTTTTTCAATGCACTGATGGATTGTGTTGATTTTCCTTCTTTGTTTTTCTCTTCTTTCCTTTTATACTTCCCTAATTAGCTTAGCAGGGCAGCTATGTGGACAAATAGAAAGGGCATTAGGCTTAGAATCAGGAAGATTCATCTTTATGAATACAAATCTAGTTTTTTTCATATCTCCTGGATATGTAGCCAAGTAATACACTTACTAGCTGTGTTACTCTGGGCAAGTTACTTAGTCCTGTTTGCCTTAGTTTCCTCATCTGTAAAATGAGTTGGAGAAGAAAATGGAAAACTACCACATTGTCTTTGCCCAGAAAGGTGACCAGTGATGCCAAACTCAAATATAAATGGATCCCTGCAGACTGCATATTGATTTAGGATACTACATGTTAATATTATCTAGGTTGTATTGCATTTTCATTTATTTAAAATATTTCCCAATTAAGTTTTAATCTGAATCTGGCCACACTGTAGAGTTTGTTTGGTCAACTTGCTACAGCTGGCCATGAATTTGGTACCTCTGCTGTAGACATCTTAAACTTAGCAGGTCTATACATATTGGTCAGGGCAGAAGTGATAACTCATTAGACTGAAAAGCAGTGTCAGAAATGCAAGAAGAGAACCAAGATCGATTATCTCAGAAGCTTAGAGAGGAGGGTATTCACAAGAATGGGATGATCAATGTTAAAGCCTAAAGAAATATATGGTAGAATATGGATTCAGAAAAGTTCATTAGTTTGTTGGCCAGTTGATGAGAATTTATTAAATGTTCACTGTGTGCCAGGTACTGTGGTAATTAAGCACTGAGAAAGAAAGGCAAGAGGCAATTTTTCATCAAGTCAGTGGTGGATTTGGAAGCCAAGTTGCAAGAGATGTGAGTGGGGTATGAAGAAATGGACATAATAAATTTGGATGCCTTTTTCTCAGTATTTTATTGTAAAAGGAAGAAAACATGTTTTATGATAACTTAAAGGTCAATTTATATAGCAGGGTCAAGTGAACATTTTTCAAGAGTGAGGAAGATATGGGTATGTTTTTAGGCACAAGAAGGAGTCAATGAACAAGGGGAATCGCTTAATCTCTGTTTGCCTCAGTTTCCTCATCTGTAAAATGGGGCTAATCATAATACTTACCTCTCAAAGTTGTTGTGAGGATCAAATAGATAATAATTGCAAGGCACTTAGCCCGGTGCTTGGAACATAGTGCTATGTAAGTTAGTTTTGATAATAATGATATTATTTTATTTGGCCCCCACAACAGCCTTATAAAGGAGGTGCTATTATCCTTACTGTACCACCTAATACCTATTGTGTTCAGAGCATTCATTGTATTAGACTCCAAAAAAGATACAAAGTTTAAGTAAGATATGGTTTCTCTCCTTAATGAGCTTACAGACTAGTAAGATGATTGGACACAATGTTAAATATAATACTTACACAATATGATGATAACAAAGATGCACCTCCCAGAGTTTACAATCAAGATTATGTCATAATATTATCCCCTTTCTTTCCCTGAAGCAATTGGGGTTAAGTGACTTGCCGGGGGTCACACAGCTGAGATCTGATTTGAACTCAGGTCCTCCTGACTTCAGGGCTGATGCTCCACTCACGGCACTACCTAGCTGCCCCACATTCTCTCCTTTCAAAAGAGGGATTGTGACATGTAACATTGTGACATACTATAACCTTTTCTTTGCCTATATTCCTTCCATAAGTTCTTTTTATAAGGGCTCAAAGTGCTGGAGACCTTCCTCTAGTTTTTTTCAAACCTCCTGGATATCAGTGTATCCAACAATTCAGCTGTGCATTTTCCATCTCCCAATTTTTCTGCAAAGACCAGCTGTGGTGAGTCAGAATACAAGTAGTTATTACTCTCTAGGGCTAATCTCCTATTATTCAGATTTCTGTGACCCTACCAGGAAAGTGGGGGGGGGAATCACTCTATTTACAACTCATTGAGTTTTATTTAAGAATATAGACAACTGCATTCCAAGGGTAATTTAGGATGGAAGATGGGAGCTGATTCAGTCTTCCAGAGGGGTGGGAGGTGAGGGGTGCATGCATCCTATTCAAGCCTATGAAGTCTTTTCCACAGCCTATTCTGGTATTATATATCAACATTTTCCACAGGGTGGCAGACTATACAGATTTAATTATCCGTACTTCCTTATGAATTAAGTCAAACTTCTTTCAATTTGGATTTTCTGGAGTTTTAACTAGTAGAGAAAACAAATACATTTTTATTATTAGCTTTTTGCTTTGTCTTTAAATCTATGCATTGGGGTCTTCAGATATTATTGCTGGTGAGGAGAATAAAGGGAAAGGACTCTCCTTTCTGCTCCTTAACTGTCCCTGTAAATTCATCATACAGCACACATAAATGCCTCCTATTTTGCTTGCATAGCACTACAGCTTGTTATTTATCTAATAATGGTAATAATCAATATTTACATAGTTCTTTAAAGTTTGCAGAACACTACTAATATTATTTCATTTGGCCCCCATAATAATCTTATAAAGGAGGTACTATGATCTTCACTATACCACCTGGTGCCTCATATTAGACTCTAGAAAAAATACAAAGTTCAGATAAGACATGATTCTTGTCCTCAGTGAGCTTATAGTCTAGTAGGGTGCTCAGATGCAAATAATGTTAAATATAATATTTACACAATAAGAGCATTTGAGTATTACAAAACAAAGTACCATGTGACATTGTCAAGACTTATGGTCACAGAATAAGGGTAAATTTAGAAAATGTAGGCCTTTTTTAAAAATTTGTGCTTTACAAGCAGTTTCAGAATAAAAGAAATAATGAATTCAATTTCCCAGCTGGTAACACTGTCTTTCCCTTTCCCTCTTCCTCTTCATATTCTCTGAAAATCCATTCCCTGGGTGTCACCCACTCACATCTAGCCCCACTGATGACTCCTTTTCACTTCAGTCTAGTTTTAAAGGCAATTCTCCTTTGACTATCAATTAGGAATGACATATTCTTATATATTTGGCAATGTTCTTTATATGTTTTTTAAATGAAACCTTTATCACATAAATTGTAGACAGTTTCCCCCTGATTTTTTGCTTTCCTTCTGATCTTGACTTCATTTGTTTTATTTGTACAAAACTTTCTAAATTTCATGTAATTGAAATTATCCATTTTATATATAACTGCTTTTCATTTCTTGTTTTTTTAAATAAATTGTTTACTTATCCATAAGTCTGATAATTAACATGTTTTATATTCTTCTGATTGTAATATCTCTCTCTATATAGGCCATGTATCCATTTTGATTTTATCTTGGTAAAAGGTGTAAAATTTTGGACTTTTGTTATATCTTCTAAAAACACAAACATTATATCTTTTAAAACAAAAAGCCAAGAGAGAGACAGAGACAAAGATGTATAAGTAGGTTTATCATATATTACCAATTAATTAGAGTTGATATTTATATGGCACTTCAAGATTTGCAAAGTGTTTTACATAAACTATGTGAAGGACTAACAGGCAGGTCACAGAGCTACCCCTTATGCACCCCCACCTTTATTCCATATGCCAGGACAACCATGGCAGGGAAAGAATTCCATCCTTGATATTAACTATCAACCCTTGTAAATGTATATAATCAATTGCTTCTCTTTCTAGTCACCCTCACAACTGTGAAGAGGGAAGAACCTATGTTCTCCTGAAAAAAAGTAAGATTTGCATCAGTCTTCTCTCACCCAATCTCTTGTCAGAAAGCATAACTCAAAAGGTCAGGGCAAAGTGAAAAACCCTGTGGATAAAAGTGGAGTTATGACAGGTTCTATGTGGAAGAAACCGGTTAGTACTTTAAATCTAGGCTATCACCTGCAATGGTGGCTTAGCTAATGTTTTCATCCTGTGCACAGTCAACAAAGTAACCTGAGATATGCCTTTAAGCTATCTCAGTGCTTCTTTATTTTAGTCTCACATTAATTCACTTGGGAGTAAAGGTAATTGGGTACCTGAAATAGATGCTAGACATTAGTAAAGGACATGGAGGAGAGGACATTACTAGAGCAACAGAGATAAACTTTGTATGAGACAACCCCTTTCTTTCATATTTCAAGGAGTGGCAGTGCAGTGAAAAGGGAACCCTAGATCACCTAACAAATGATTAGAGCCATATGTGGTGGCCCATACCAGTAATCCCAGCTTCCATGGAGGCTGAGGCTGATAGATCTCTTGAGTTTGCAAATTCTGAGCTGCAGGAAGCTATGCTGATCAGTTGTCCACCTTCAGTTTAGCATTAATATGGCAAGCCCTCAGAAGCAATCGACTACCAATTTACCTAAGATGGTTCAGTCAATCCAAGTCTGAAACAAATACATCAAAGCTCCCAGTGGTGGAACTGGGGCCTTACATTTGTAGTCTTGAAGAGATAGGGAAATTAAGTCTTCAAAAAATTTTTTTAAATTCACATTTATATATCATTTTTCTACTTTTAAGTTGTTTTTTTCATAACAACCTGGTGATATAGGTAGTGTATTTTATCCCCATTTTGCGGACGTGAGAAACAATGTAATATATTGGATAGAATGTCAGTCCTGGGGTCAGAAAGGTTTGGATTTAAATCCTGCCTCTTAGACTTCCTTACTAGCTATGTCACCTAACCTCTGTGTACCTCAGGCCTTATCTGCTGTGTATACCCTATAGTTTATCTACTAAGTAAAAAAGCAATTTACCTTCTGGTTTGGGGGAAGGAGTGCCTCAGGCTAACTGAAATCAGAGTCCTCAGATAATTGTGTTTACAGATAAGTTTTGAGCTTCAACCAGGTTAAATGACTTGTCTGTGATCACATATCCGACTAGGTGTTAGAGCTGAGATTCAAACTCACCTCCAAATCCCATTGCATTGCTATACATACATATACACATACACACACACACATACACACACATGCACACATATATCTATATATATCTTTTCCCGTTATACTATGATGCTTCATCATTGGTGTTTATTGAATTAAGATGTAAAGTACAAAAGAACTTCCATATTGGGTCAATCTCATAATGTATGAATTTTTTTTTATCTCTGATGGTCCCCTTTCCCTCATTTATTGCTGTCTACTTATACAACCTTATGAGATTTTCTGGAGATTTATCACTATAGGTTGTTCTCCTCAATCCCTTTCCAGGGACTTATTTGTCCTTTTTGACCTCATTCTCAAAGATTGGAGATATATTCCAAATATGTACTCATTTATCTTAAACTTGTTATTGTTCAATTGACAAATGATCAAAAGATATGGACTGTGCCCAAAGGGTTATAACATCATACATATCCTTTGACCTAACAATACCACTAGTAGGTACCAATCCTAAAGGAGATTTTTAAAAAAGGAAAAGAACTTATACATATAAAAATATTCATAGCAACTCTTTTTCTCAGGACAGACAATTGGAAATTGAGGGGATACCCATCAATTGGGGAATGACTGAATAAGTTGTGGTATGTGATTATGTAAAATCAGATGTCACAATATTATTATAACAATATTATATTATAACAATAGTATTTGTTATAGAACAATAATGTTTATTCTATAACAAATAATGATCAGGATGCTATCAAAAAATCTGGAAAGTTCTCTATGACCTCAAGCAAAGTGAAATGTACTGTGTACATAGTAATAGCAAATTTGAGGAATAATTAGCTGTGAATGCCTTTGCTATTCTCAGCAAGACAATGATCCAAGACTACTCTGAAGGACTTATGATAAAAAATGCTGTCCATACTGAGAAAAAGAACTAATTGTATCTGAATACAAACTGAAGCACCCTTTTTTGTTGCAGGGTGGGAATCTATTTTTTTGCAACATTTATTAAGTACTTACTATGTATTAGCTACCATTAGCTATTAAGAGAAGCATTAAACATGTAAAAAGAAAGATGGCCCCATGTCCTCAAGAAACTTAGATTATAATAGGGGAAGACAGCATATAAAAGAAAAAAAGGGGAAGATCAAGATACCTACATGAGGTCATGGTGGAGAAAGAAGCCTGAAGAGGCAATAAAAGAGCCCAGGAAAGAATGAAGGAGTGTACTTTCTTTAAAATGGAAGGTTTAAAGGCAGGAGAATTGTACAGTGGATAGAGTATTAGCCCTGGAATCAGAAGGAGCTTAATTCAAATTCAACTCAGACACTTACCAGCTGTGTGACCTTGGACAAGTCACAGCCCCAACTGCATCAACTAACTAAATAAATAAAATAGAAACTCCAGATGGAACTAACCAATCAATATAAGGGATACAGGGTGTATATTGATCTTCTAGATTAAGATGGCTGCTGGATCATGGTGAAGAAATGTGTCATCAGGAGTGGAGCTCAGAAAGTAATGAAGGAATGAAAATCTTACAAGATTTCATAGACTTTTGTATTATTCTCCTTCAGAGTTGATGATTTCAGACTGAGAAGTTCTAATCTTTTCAGTTTGTTTTCATATTGAATTCTTTTTCCTTTCCATCCTCCTTATTACTTTAATTGCTTTTATGTTGACTTTATCCAGCTCTATTATTTATTTCTTGAAGTACAGGGCTCAGAGGTATGTGAAGTGTTTTATGGTTGAATGAGCCTTGATTTTGAATTAGAGGAGAATGCTGTTCTATCTTTTGTTTCCATTGAAATGCCAAATGATGACATTCTGTTAGTCTTTTTTGGCCACATCAATCCCAGCAGCAAAATGTCTGCTAAGATTCCTTTCTTGGGTTGTAACTGATGGCTTAGCGTCCTTGATTTAGTTTCCCCTAAATAAATGCCACATTTAAGTTCATCAGTTAATTTCTGCTCATTTTCATAGCCTTATGAGATCTTACTACAGCATATCCCTATCAGGCCCACTATTTCTTAAAAAGAAAAGCTTGGTGTCATCTATAGAGCCAAAAATTTCATTATGCATGACTTCTGCCCAATGGTATAAAAATGTCGAATAACTGGATTTTCTGAATAATAGTGCTTCCTCCTGGTGCAAGGATCATAACCTTGGAATTCAGTTTCTCACAGGTTATGATAGTGGAGGCAAACTGGGACCACTTCTGAAGCTAGACAAGTTCTAAGTGCAGGTCTGGTGACAAATTGAGTGTTTATTGTCAGATCAGCTTAGTAGCTAAATTCAGAAAGATTCATCACAGTAGGGTCAATCAGTTCAGACAAAAAGGTATGTTGTAAAGCAAAACTATTATTACTATTTTTTCAAACATAAGGAAGCTAGGTGGCACAGTGGGCAGAATGCTAGACCTGGAGGCAGGAGGACCTGAACTCAAATCTGTCCACAGATATGTCCTAGCTGTCTGACTCTGGACAGGTCACTTAACCCTGTTTGCCTCAATTTGCTCATCTATAAAATGAGCTGGAGAAGGAAATGGCAAACCACTTTGGTATCTTTGCCAAGAAAGCCCCAAATAGGGTCATGAAGAAATAGACATGACTAAACAAACAACAACCACAAATCATAATAATAACTAGTATTTATATAGCAACTTATATACATTTTCTCATTTGATTCTCACAACTACTCTGTGAAGCAGGTGCTATTATTATCCTCATTTTATAAATGAGGAAACTAAGGTCCAGAGAGGTTAGGGAATTTGTCCAGAGTCATACAGTTAGTGAATTTCTAAGGCTGAGTTTCTATTCATAAATTATTTCATTTTTGTCTATATTACTAGTGCACATTATTGAACTTGGCACACAGTAGGACTTTAATAAGTGTTTGTCAACTAATTAAGTATCTGCCATGGACAAGGCACTGCGAATATGAAGATAATGAAAAACATACTTTCCACTGATGAAGGGGATGGAAGGAAAGGAGGCAACAATCTGTACAAATATACGAGTAATGTTTTTGACCTCAGCAGCACCTGGAGACCATCTTCTAGATTGCAGAGAGATGGTAATAGATGCCAATAGCAGAGGCACTGATGAATTCTTATGTCCCTGAAGTACTGAGGTAAAGTGCTATTTAAAATTGGTCACATGAAATATTTCTATCTTTTGTTTCCAGTCTCCAAGCTTATTTCCAATGCAAGACAACACCACTACCCCAAGTCCCATGGCTTCTCAGTTTTTTCACTTGGAACTTTGTCAGAGATATTTTGAAAATCTACACATTTTTTTCCTTTTATCCCTATGCTTTGTCACCTTAGAGAAATTTATTGGAAATCTGGCATTATTTAACATCATAGAAATCATGTCCCATTAACATTAATAATTTATTTAATTATTCAGTGATCTAATACGAAAGAAGAAGGCAGAAAGAAAGACTCTTGAATCCATAGAGTTTTATAATAGGAATGTGATTTTTTGAGGTGGTAGTGGGAAACATTTGAAATTTCTGAGGAAGAAGTAACCTCCAAAGGAAAAGGAGCCAGCGAGGTAGTGGTATGCTAGAACCAGATCATACCTGCTCACCCATTGTTAAACTTTCAGTGTAAACCTTTACCCCTTTGAAACTGGGAAATACTATAATTTAGAATTTGATTTATTATTTTTTCATTGCTTAAGAATATGATAGAGAAAATATTAATGATACAGATTAAAGTATGCTATGTAAATTTTGGGAAATGAGGAAAAGGAGAGCTGGCTATTAAACATTTACCAGCACACCCTTTCATGGAGACTGCCAGTAGCAAAAATATCTGTTATTAGCCATTTCTTAGCTTGGAACAAAAGATGTGTCAGAGTAATTGGAGACTTCCCAGTGCAGCTATATATTGACTGAAACCCATAGTCAATTTGGAGTTGAGCCATCTTCATGTATCTTAAGTAAGATGTAGAACTTGAGAAATGTCACATCTAATAATCAATACTCACTTTATGTGAGGATGAGAGAATGAGTGAACAGAAGCAACCTTTTTCAAAATATTACAAAGTTCAGGGCAGAGAACTGAAGAATTTCAACGTGTGGTATTTTCATCATTGTTACTGATTGATGGCTACACCAGACGGGGTATATGGGCAGTGAACAGCTGGTGTAAAAAGTACATTGGTAAAAAAGTGGTGTAAGAGTATAGAATTTTATCTTCTAGATAAGAGATTAAGATATAGTGATAATGAACTTTTGGTTGGGAATGAAGTCCATGTAATCTGGATTAGGGAGAATGCATTTACCTAGGGACTTGTTAATTTGATCCAAAGGGATTTAAATAAAAAGTGAAAGGGGAAGGAAATCATTACCTACAAACAAGTAGCTAACCAGATACTTAAGAGCAATTATATATGACAAATGAAGAATTTTTGTGGAAGAATTTTTTAAAAGACAGAAGAAATTTAGCAAAAAGGAAAAATCCTCTTGGCTTCAGCTGCCTTTACCAGTGCACAGAATATGGAAAATAAACAAAATGATCTAGAGATCTCAATGCCAGAAGGGAAATATGACTTCATGGGTATCACTGAGATATAATTGAATATGATTCATAACTAAAATACAACAATAGAATGTATACACTCAGTTCATAAAGATTAAATAAAAGTGGTAGTATGTGGCATTGTTTAAAAAACTTCTTTATTTCCTTAATAATTACTTTGAGGAAATTTATGAATCTAAGACAAAAAAATGATGGAGACTGTATCTTAATACAAAAGGATTAAGAGGCAAGAGAAAGAATAATGGGATTATATTATGGATGATCTAGTCAGAAAGATGAATTGGATGTTTAGTTCTTATTGCAAATGCCAAGCTGGCATGGAAACTGGTTATAGTTATGATGGGAAACTTGAGTAACCTAGATATATCTTCTAGTGGTCTCTTTCTGCCCCAAACAGAGCAGTTTACAGTATCTTGAATTGCTTGCTAATAATATCCTACTTTAAAAGGCAGAGGATACATTGAAAGAAACTATGATTATGGTTCTGATTCTGATCAATAAAGAGAAATTAATTGGTGAAATAGAAATGCAATTAGCATGGGATCCTGGTAGAGTTTTGTGAGAATTCTCTAGAGATCTACACCAGTTCATCATAGTGTCATGTGGATGTTGTTTCTGCCTTGATCTATCCACCAGCTCTTTTATCCCCAGTTCCCCTGGGAGATGACTTCTAGATCTAAGATACTCTGTTTTTGCAAACTCCCAGTGACATGTTTACCTTTAATAGTAAACCAATTTGCTCAAAACAAAGGCATTTACTCCACTGGCATAATAAAATAATAGCCATAGAAACATTACTTTTATAAAGCTGGAGTACGTTATCCTACAAATATTTACACAAAAAGTGGGCATACACACAAAAAGGTTAAAAAAGTGTCAAAACTTCTTTTTGACCTCAGTTTCTATTACCTTTCTTATATTTTTTGATACCATTAAGTAGACTAGAGAGAAATCAATTATTCAGGGGTTATACTGGTTAATTCCTGCCTCTACACAGGTAACCTTGGGTTCTTGATGGTTTTGTTTGCCAAATTCCAATTCAGACATATCCTAATTGGCTGTAAAGAATTCAAGCACAGGCTTGATCATAAACTTTGTTGTCTGAGTAATTTCAGCTCAACTAAGTGCTGACATCTTGTTGGCTGGCCTATGTGGTGTGTGTGTGACAGTGAGGAGAGAAAGAGAGAGAGATTGAGAGAGAAAAAGAGATTGAAAAAGAGAAAGAAATTGAGAAAGAAGGAGGAGGAGGAGGATAATGAGGAAGATGAGAAAGAGATAGAGAAGGAGAAGAGGGGAGAGAAAGAGAGAGAGAGAGAGAGAGAGAGAGAGAGAGAGAGAGAGAGAGAGA
>JAJPUD010003073.1:8232-109872 GCA_023553655.1 Myrmecobius fasciatus | reverse complement strand
AGAGAGAGAGAGAGAGAGAGAGAGAGAGAGAGAGAGAGAGAGAGAGAAGGAGAGGGAGAGGGAGAGGGAGAGGGAGAGGGAGAGAGAGAGGGAGAGGGAGAGGGAGAGGGAGAGGGAGGGAGAGGAAGATGAAGAGGGAAAAGAAGAGGGTGAGAGTAAAGGAGAGGGAGAGGGAGAGAAGTACTGTTAACCATAGGGAGAATAAATTAAAGTCTTGGAAAGTAAGTCCAGATGATCCAGGTCTTGAAAGAACTGAACTAAAATCTCAGAAGCTGTAGAGGAATGTTGCATATATCAAATAAGCCAAATTGACTAGAATGGAGAATGCATGAAAAGCAGTAAGGTGAGATAGAAGTGGGAAGATTGATAGGAATTCAATGGTGGAGGGCATTTAAAGATAAGAGGTGTTTATATTTTATCCTGGAGGCCATAGGAAATCACTGAAACTTTCTGAGTTGGAGAATGATATAATCAAGCCTATTTTACAAATATCATGTGGTCAAATTGGAATTAGGGAGAGGGGAGAAAAAAAGCAGAGAGACCAATTAATAGGTTATCAGATATTCTAGGCAAAACATGGTTAGAGCTTAAACTGAATTAGAGGCTATATAAAAAGAAATAAGGGGTCAGATAGAAAAAATATTGTAGATAATATAGAGGTAGAATCTATAAGACTTAGCAGCTCATTGGATTTTGGGGGTAAGAGTGTTAAGAGTCCAAATCACTTCAGTGTTGTAAACTTTAGGGGACTGGAAGAATAATGATGCCCTCAAGAGAATGGAAATGGAAAGAAGAATTTGAGGAAATAATTATGTAATCAGTTTTGGACATGATGAATTTGAGGTATCTGTAGGACATTGGGGTAGAGATGTCCATAAAGGAAGTTGTGCTATATGATTTGAATTCAGGAGAAATATGAGATATGGATTGTAGATTTGTGAGTCTGGAAACATAAAAAGATCAACATGAATGAACAATGATAAAGGACTAAACAAGGATAAATTATTTACATTCAAATATGAGGACATGATCAATGTGTTTTTTCAGACCCTATCATCATCAGAGTAGTAGAGGGAGTTCAATTACACAAGGCCTGGCAGTCATTCTATTCTATTTTGATGATCTTAAGAAAAGAATAGAGAGTTGAAGAAGAATGCTTTGGGGATGGGGTAGGGAGGAAAAAAGAAATTTAGGGAAAATTATCTCACATGATCAGGGTGTACAAGTACAAGCAAGAAATGGGATGGGAGGTACTTGCAAATACTTGAACCTCACTCTCCTCTGGATTGATTAAATAAAG
This sequence comes from Myrmecobius fasciatus, assembly GCA_023553655.1. Lineage (NCBI taxonomy): Eukaryota > Metazoa > Chordata > Mammalia > Dasyuromorphia > Myrmecobiidae > Myrmecobius > Myrmecobius fasciatus. The sequence continues at coordinate 108,572 of JAJPUD010003073.1, read as the reverse complement.
GAACAACAACAACAACAACAACACACACACACACACACACAAAGAGTTAAGATACAGAAATAGTTTTACTCAGTACGGAAATAGGAGGGAAAAGGGAGAAAAGAAGAGGGGAATTTAAAGTGAGGGTACATTAAAGAAACTTTTAGTCTTAAGCAAAACAAATTCTAAGAATGTACAAAAATATTTATAGCTCTCTCTGAGAGGGCAAAACAATGGAATTTGAGGAAATTGGAAAATGAACAAGTTGCAGTATGTAAATGTTATGAAATATTTCATAACATTTCTATATTCTCTAGAACTCTAAGTAGTGTAATGACCAACCATGATTCCAGAGACCTGATGATGAAACAAACTATACATCTCCTGATAGAGATGCAAAGAATTAAGAATGCACAATGAAGAAAATATTTATTTGGACATGGCCAATATATGGGTTTGTTTTGATTGGCTATACATGTTTGTAATGAACTTTGTTTTTCTTATGTTCTCATTTAGGAAAAGGGGATGACAAAGAAGGTGACAAAGTAGATCTTGGCCAATTAAACTGAATTAAATATATATGTATACACACATGTATTGTGTACATATATACATATACACTCATATGTATGTGTAAATATATAATATACGTGTGTGTGTCTGTGTGTGTATATATGAACACAGGTGGAAGAGTTGTTGGTAGCAAGCAGAAGGACCACTTCTTATCTTCCTCAGAGACTGAAATAAAAGAAGAGAGGATAAAGGGAAAGGAAGAAGAGTTTTTAACAAGGTATAGAGGAGCATGGGAAGCCCTAGATAATAAGTCTCTATACTCTTGGTAAAGTAGGAGGGGAGTTCTGCTGAAAAGGAGGAGTAAATAAGGTAGTTTAAGAGGTTTGTGGAGAAAGAAAAAGACTGTTGAAAAGTATATACTAGCCAGTCAATCAGTGCTGTGGAGCAGAGAGGATCTCAACTGAGACTGGATGACTCACATTTTTAGCACACACCATCAGGTTGCCTCCAGAGTGTTCAAGAGGACATGAATACTACTAGACAAAGCAGATGGAATACATACCTGGAACTTTGCAAGATGTAACTGGGGAGAGGACAAGGACACGAGAGTTTCAAGATGAATGAATGAGTCAAGTTTGAGAATGGGTGGTAAGTGTAGGGAGAGGCAAAGGGAAGTAGATCATGGTCAGGACAAAGAAGTTTGGGAGTAGCTGGGCAAAGGAACTGATTGAAGGACTAGTTAAAACACTATTAAAAGAAAAAAAGAAATATAAACTAAATACTAAACTTAATGTGCTGGCCGTGTATATTGAAACCAATCTAAGGATATGGTAGACCACTATAGGAAGTGAGCAAAGACTTCTAAGCAAGCCAAGGAACTTAAATCGATACCCTTGACCCCCTCATATTTCAAGTGACCTCCATTGCTAGGAAATGGGAAGAATCTTCTCTGTACCAAGGCTTCTTGGGAGAGTAGATCTGAAACTTTAATTTCCTACAAAAGCAGCAGAAAGGAACCAGTGCTGTTGAATGCTTTGTGGCCTACTGACAGAGCAGTGAATCCCAGCAGGGGTTTCATGATACCTCAGAATTTTGTGCATCATCTTGATTCTTTTTTACAAAATTCTGACAGTATAACTTATATTTTTCTTTTTTTAATTGAACATATCATTTAAATAAATAAATATTAACTTTAAAAAATTATATCATAATGCATAATATATTTTTTGTAGTCTCAACACAATTTATCCTTTTTTCTTTTAGTATATATAAGTATATACATACATATGTACATATACACACACTCACATGCAATCTGCATTTTTAGGGAAAGGAGTAGAAGAAAGAATGACAAAATTATTCATAATACAGAGTGTCAAAACTTTATAGTAGAACTGAGAATAATGGGGTCAGGCAGTCTTTCTACTCATTCATTCATTCATTTATTCAACCAGAATTATTATGTGTCAGCTGTATACCAGGCATTATACTAAGTGTTTGGGATACAGAGTCAAATGGATACAAAGTCAAACATGAAATTGTCTGTCCCCCAAAGGTCTTCCTAGATTCTATAAGAACAGATGACATGTACTTAGAAAATTAAAATTGAGAATAATTTTGAGTAACGGGAAAAGGGCACAAACAACTAGAGAAGATCAGGATAGGCTCTCTGTAGGAGGCTGCATTTCAACTGAGTTTTGAAGGAAGAGTGGATGTAAGAATGGAGTACATTTAAAGGTTGATAAATAGCACGTGCAAAGTTATGGAGAGGAGAATGAAAAAAAACAGACCCATCTAACTGAAATTGTGGAGCTAAAACCATATTGTAGAAGGCAAATAGAGGAATTTGTTTTTGATCTTAGAAGTAAGAAACTACAACGAGCCCATTGTAGTTTCTAGTTTCTTGAGGTTGGGAGCACCATGTGCTTTAGGAGCACTAATTTGGTAGATGTTTGGTGGGTAGATTAGAGAAGGGAATAAACAGAGGCTAGGGGAAGATTTAGGAGACTAATGCAATTTCTAGGATAATTTTTCATAACATGATATTAAAATGAGGTTGTTTTGAAAAATTATACTTGTGGGCAGCATTTTTTTTTCCTTGTCTCTTCCAAAATGATTAAAACATCTTTTTTTGGTTAAATTCTCAAATATACACATACACATATTCTTGAATAGTAAACATTGAATTACTCTCAAAAAATGCCAGAGAAGATTGTGAAAAACAACAAAAATAATACTTGTAGTAATAACCTTCAGGGAAATAAATTTAAGGATGTAAAGATAAGTGTCTGGAATCAGTGATTTATGACAATATAACAAGTCAATTGTTATTTATCCAGAGGGTGATTATGTTGTCTTGACATTTCAATGTTTTTTAGCGTCTCTCAAGAATATGGGGCTGAGGAAAGGAAAGAAGTGACACATAAACCAATCAATCTTTTTTTCTAACTAATCATGCCAAATGGCTGAGTTGTGGAATAATGAAAAAACATAGTAATGGAAAAAATGAGCACAGAAGTTGGAGTCAGAAGTCCTAGGTTTGAATCCCTTGGCCCTATTACTTATTAACATCATGATCTTGAGCAAGTCATAAAATCACAACCTCCAAGACTCCTTCCAGCCCTAAATTTTATAATTTTGGGTATAATTCAGGGTAAAAAATAGTTGGAATTAGAAAATGGAAGCCATTTAAAATTTTTTTTTCAAAGAGGAAGACGATATTTAAATTATCTGGATAATGACTAAATCCCAATTTCACTCAGGGTTTATTTATGTTTCTTGTAAAGATATAGACAACTAAATAGGGCAGTGTGACTTGGAATCAAAAAGACCAGAGGTTCAAATCTAGCCTTCAACACTTACCAGCCTTGTGATCAAAGGCAACTTGGTTTCCTTGTTGTTCTGAAGATCAAATGAAATGATATTTGTATGGAGCTTGGCATAGTGCCTGACACATAATAGGCACTATATTATTATTATTATTATTATCTACCTAAATAACTGTACTATAGTGCAACATACTTGTTTTCCTTTAGCCATTATCATTGTGGTCTATTTAAATATAATATATACACATACATGCATGCATATGAATATATGTGCATATTACGTATGTATGCACACTTATTTTATATCGACATATCTACATGTATACATATGTATATTTGTGAATATACATATTTGGGTATATATATATATATACATATATACAATCATTATATGTATACATATATATATACACACAGGGCAGTTGGGTGGCTCAGTAGAGAATGTACTGAATCTGGAGTCAGGAGGACTTAATTGATTGAACAACAAAAAATAGCAGAAATAGAGCTGAAGTCCTGTATGTAGTCTTTCTGTGTGCAGGCAAACCAAAGTTCTCTGGTCAGCTAGCAGGTATGAATGGTATGCATGGTCAAATATTTCCACTGACCCTTCTTTGGGCTACCAAGTTGAATATAATAGGCTCAGTTAATGGAGAATGTGGATGCCATTATGTTGGTGGCTTAATGGGGTGGGTGAGTGAATGAAAGGACTCTAGAAGGGTGGTCCTTAAGAATGTCTAGATTTTTTACAGATGAAGGCCATCTGTTCCTATTATGGTTTACATTAGGAAGAACACTGATTGTTTGAAATAAATTCTCCCAAGTTTCTAAAATAGCAAGCATGAAACTAATATGTTCACCTTTTTCTCAGCTAAGTCCTATGATTTAGTTTTTCCTGGGCAGATATGCTCAAAAATTGTGATTTTTGTAAATGTTAAAATGAGGTTTACTATATTCATTTCTACCAGGCTAAAGAAATAATTGGGCTATTTGAAAAAAAAAACCACATCAAGCCTTCCAAAAGAGGAAATATTGTTTTAAAAAGTATTACAAATAGTGAGAACTTTTGCTTTGTGGCCACCATAGACATCATATGTATTTTTGTTGTTTTGTTGTACTATTGTGTCCTCCTCTTCATGATCCCATTTGGGATTTCCTTGGCAAAGATACTGGAATAGTTTGCCATTTCCTTCTCCAGCTCATTTTACAGATAAGAAAACTGAGGCAAATCAGGTTAGATGACTTGTTCAAGATCAGCTACCAATTGTCAGAGGCCAGATTTGAATTAAGGAAGATGAGTCTTCCTTATTTTAGGGCCAGTACTCTATCCAGCAGGCTACCTACCTGGCTTTATCATGTACACATGGATGTACAAAATGTTCTTTGTAATGAAGTTTCATTATTTGTCTTGACTCATGATGTTCCCAAATGTAAAGTATGATCTTGCTATTTTATTTCTGTCTTTTCCATAATTTACTCAGTCATTTGATTTAAAAAAATCAGTTACTTTTAACTCTCATCCCTCATTATTTATTTCCTTTCTTATTATCCAGTCTGTTACCAAAACCTATTGATTGTTTTCTGTCATAGGCAGCTAAGTAGTACAGTAGATAGAGTGCTGGATCTAGAGTCGGGAAGAACTGAGTTTGAATCTGACCTCACTGACTCAAGACTCTAAGCAAGTCCACTTAGCTTCTGTCTACCTCAGTTTCCTCAGCTGCAAAATGAAGATCATAACAGCACCTACTTCCCAGGGTTGTTATGAGGATCAAATGAGATATTACTGTAAAGCACTTAGCCCAGTGTTAGTGTTTAAGTGTTTGTTTTCCTTTCCCCTACCCTAATATATCTATTACTTCCTTTTTATTATCACTGTTACTACTATACTCTAGTTTAGACCCTTAACAACCTTATACCTAGACTATTTTAAGAACTTCTCCACTGGTCTCCTTCTAACTTCTCTTACACAATATGACTTGGTTTCTTTATAAAATGTAGTTTTAATCTTGTCACTCCTTTTCTCAAACACTTTTAATCGCAAATATATCTCCTTAGTTTGCTATTCATACAATACTGTAGTAGCTCTAATTGTCTTTTCCAGTGTATCCAAGCATAAACCCCTTGCTTCAGACAGACAGCATAATCTGAATTTTGTATTACCACTTCTTTGTTCAGCACATTCTCCCTTCCTGGACTTCTCTTCCCCTTGTTTCTGTATTTCCTAATCTTCCCCCTCCCTTAAAGCATATTCTAAATATTTGCTTTTTGAAATATCCCTGGCCTGTTTAACCCATAGTGATCACATCCTTCTCAAAACTCCTACTACATTTATTTGACTATACATTTTGACACTGATCACACATGCACTGTGGTTCAATGGATAGAGTGTTGAACGTAGAGTCAGGAAGATTCATCTTCTTGAGTTCTAAGCTAGCTTCAGATATCTACTGATTGTGTGACCTGGCTTTAGTTCCCGCATCTGCAAAATGAATTGGAGAAGAAAATGGTAAACTATGGTAAACTACTCAAATATCTTTGCCAGGAACACCACAAATGGGGTCTAAAAGAATTGGACATGACTGAAAAATGACTTTTTTTTTCATTATTTAACTTTTCATGTGTCTTACTTCATGCCATTTCCCCAAGTAAACTGGAGAGACTTAACTAATATTGGACTAATGGAACTTTGTCTCTAGATGTTGTCATAAGTGGGGCATTTTGTAGTTCCTCTTCCCCGTCTTCTGATAGCATAGGTCCTGAGGTCCTATAGAGATCTTTTTGGGGATCAGGCTGCCTATTCTTACATGACTATGCGCATGAGGTGGGCACAATATACATTGATGCGCTACTTGCCAGACCAATTGAAATTGCCTTGACTTCAATTTCTTCTAGTTATAGCTCTTTCAGACTATAATTTTCTTTAGGATAGAGAGCATATTTTATAATCCTGTATTCTTCCCAACACCTACTTGTTACTTTTTTTTTTCAAGAAAAAAATTTTTTACATCTTCTTTACAAAACAAAATCCCAGGAAATGAAAATTACATTGATTGTTTTCTAATAAATCTGACCATAGATTTGCCTCATCATTCTCAAAGAGGACCAATGTTATTATGAGAGTGATATCTTGAATTGTACATAAATTGGATATAAATCCACATAGTTAAAGAAATAACATACTATATAATAAAATGAACCCAGGAATTCTATTCTCTGATGCTTATGGACCTGGGCTCTACCCTCTGCTGTGTCTCTAACTTATAGGTTTTCAGGTTGAAGGGACTTCTCTCTGGGCCTTAGTTTTCCAATATATAAAATGTGTTGGGATACAAGTTTGATGAAATGATCTTTGAGGTATAATATGTTATCCACGATTTGATGAATAAATTGATTGTTCTACATTTTTGAACCATAGAGAACTCTGGGGTAAGTTCTGACTTGTACATTATTATTGTTCTCACGCATATGCTGCAGAATTGTTGCTTTGGTTCCCGCACCTCAGGTTCCTCCCCTTCCCCCAATGAAGTAGATAAGTAGGTCTAGCACCCTCAAGAGGATATTGACAATAATAGGTGTGAGATTTCACACTGCTAAAAGTACTATGTAGGACCAGGAAATAACAATTATTACCTATGTGCTGTTTTTTCCTTTGTGCATTGTTCTGGTTCTTGGAGTTGGGATAGAGGGTGGGGAGGCAGGAATGAGGCATTTTCTTAAGTTTCCTTCCCTTGGAGCTGCTGCAATTCTGGGTAGCTGGTTTTTCAGGATATCTTATATCCTTTCCTAAAACAGGGACAATTATAGTGCTTCCCCTTTATGGGTAGGAGAGAAGAGAGCTAAATGAAGCATGTGAATGCGCTGAATTCCAAAGGATTTTTATCCAAAGGCAATAATCTCTTCCACACCCCACAAAGCATCCTAGAAGGAAATATTCTTGTCACCAGGAATATTTTGGATATTGGATTTGAAATTCTAAACCCCTAGCACACTGAGAAATATAGTTCAAGTAATCCCTTCTGAATATAGTTCACATATTAAGTACTCCATCGGCTTTTCAAATTCTTTGCTCTGTGAGAATTCTGTTGTGTTGACTTTTACTTAAAACAAGTAAACTAATAGTTGAACTTTGGAAATGTTTTTTATTATACAGATTTTTTTTAAATGATGATTTTTTGTAATAGGATTTAAATTAAATCTGACTCAATGAAAATTTAAAAAATCAAAATAAGAAGTTTGGGTTCTCTCAGTCCCTTCCATTTGGGTTGTCCATATCCTCCTTTCCATCCCTAACCCTCACCATAAATTCCCATTCCCATTATGGTCTTTCCTATTTCTTCCTCGCCATTAAAATGTATTCTAAAAAATAAGGTTCTAAAAATATATCAAAGTTTAAATGACCGATAATGGTTAACTGTGGGAAACTTCATTTATCTAAAAATAAATGACTATAGTCGGCCCTGATTCTACTGTCACTGGATTGCAAATATTCTGTAGCTTTTCAGATTAGTTTAAAGAATTGCAAGGGAAGCAGAGAATTCAATCGATTTAGCCGTGATCACACAAGTATATATTAGAGTCAGGATTTCAACTCACTTCTTCCTGCTTCTAGGTCCAGTGCTCTCTCCAATACATGAAACTGCCTCTCATATCTTCTATTTAGGGTTCTTAAAATTAGAGTGAAAAGAAATCTGTATACCAGATAGAACCCTAGCTCTGTCACTGACTCATGTTGTGACCTTAGTCAAATCATTTACCCTCATTTAACTTTTGTGCCTCAGTTTATTAATCTATAAAACTAAGGGATTACAAAAGGCTCATGTAAGCTTCCTTCTAACATTGATACTCTTTGATCTTCTGAAATACAGTGACAAAAGATTGTAGTATATTGACACTTCATTAAAAGATCAGCAAATAATTTCAGAAAATTCTGGAAAGACTTGGATGAACTGATTCTAAGTAAAGTGAACAGAACCAAGAGAACTCTGTACATAGTAACAACAAGATTATATGATGATCAACTGTGATGGACTTGGCTGTTTTCAACAATGAGGTGATTCAAAGACAATTCCAACAGACTTGAGATGGAAAATACCATGCACATCCAGAGAGAGAACTATGGAGACTAAATGTGGATCATAGTATTTTCTCCTTTTTTGTTTTTGTTGCTGTTTCTTTGCTTGTTTTTCTTTTCTTTTTATTCCCCTTCCTTTATCTGATTTTTCTTGTGTAGCATGTTGAATATGGAAACATGTTTAGAAGACTTGCACATGTTAAATCTATATCAGATTGCTTGCCATGTAGAGGAGAGAGAAAAGGAGAGGAGAGGGACAAAAATTTGGAACACAAGGTTTTGAAAAGGTGAATATTGAAAACTATTTTTGCATGTATTTGGAAAAATAAGATACTATTTTTAAAAATGAAAAAAGAGATCAGAAAACAGAGAATATAGAAACTTATGACCTACTCTAAAAAGTTGACTACTAAGCACATAGTCCTGAAAACACAAAATTACAATCCTAAGTAATTCTAAGTAAATTAAGTTGCTTTTTACTACTACATGACTCTCAATTGCTTTTCTGAGTCTGAAAGTGAGACCTAAATAGAAAACTTTCCTCATAGGCCAACTCTACATATTGATTCCAAGTGTATCACTGTTAATGAAATAAAATAATATTTCAACATAGTGTAATAGCTCTGTTTATTGAATTTAATTATAAGCATCACATGGCATGGCTATTAGAATGCTCTGAATTGTATGGAAAGGATATGAACAGCTGCATTTGCTATTTCCACTGCTAAGACCCACCTAGGACATAGCCATATAAATATTTGTAATTTTTACAAGGTGGAGGATTTAACATCAATTGCATTATTTGGTGACAAATTCTTGAGTAGATTTTATTGAGCAGCCCCACCTTACCCCCCCTCCCCCAATTTCAAATCTAGATGAGGGTACATTCCTTTGTGTATTACTAGAATGGATTTGGCTGAGTGTACGGAATAGTAACAAGCTGTGTGACCTTAGGTGGAACAGATCATTCACATATGCCTACAACACTTTTTTTTCTTATCCTATTTATGTAAAATAGAAGTTTGATTATATATCACTACATTGTATAAAGTCAATAAATAATAACCAAAGAATTGATTTTTGTTTTATTAATTATAAAGGGATAAAATTTCTTGATAAATTTGGTGAATATAATCCTTCCCTCATAGAATATGGATATACACATTGCCTCTTTGTTAAGGTAACAAAGATAATTTCTGATTCATTTCCAATGACTGGGGCTGCCTCTAGAGTGATTGGTTTTCTGAATTTGAACTCGGGTCTTCCTGATTCTAGGTCTATTGCTCTATCTATTGACCCACCTAAATGCCTGCAAAAAAAGAAGATAAAGATGAATAAAAAGTGAAAAATGCAAAATATACAGAAAACAGTGTTTTGAGGCCTAATTAAACCAGAAAATTGCTATTTCCTTTTCAAGAGTGCCTATTTCACAGTATTTCCCCACATATTTTAGACAAAGGCTTTGGATAGATATTTGAGTTGTTAGCTCTTTGAACGTAACATTTAAGCAAACTAACTTTTATAAACTAAAATGAATGCAATTAACCTAGTCTTATGTTATGATTTTTTTTTTGTTTTGGAGTTGATGTGCAAACATGCATGACCATCTTTCTTGGCTATTTTTGCTCTTGGAAAGGCATTATTGCTTGAGCTGAGTCTTATCTTTCTAAGTGGTTGATATTTGTATTATGCACTGACAGAAAGGAAATTATAGTGCTGAAATAGTCCTGTCTCTACTTTTCTTATATCTCAAAATCTTATATCTCAAAAATCTCAGATAAATAAAGGAAGTACTGTCTGACATTTAATCCCACCCCACTATTTTACAGAACATATACATAGCTTTCTAATGAGTATTTTTTTAAATAGTATTTTATTTTTCTGTTACATGTAAAGATAGTTTTCAACATTCATCTTTGTAAAACTTTGTGTTCCAGACTTTCCTCTCTCCCTGGCTTACTTCCCCTTTCCCCAGGATAGCAAGCAATCTGATACAGATTTGTGTTTTGTTTGTTTGTTTGTTTTCTTTAAAGAAAAACTTGCAGACACCTAAGATTTGGCTCAAATATGAAAGACACCCAGAGGGCATCAGGATAGTATAGTGGATAGAATGCTGGGCTTGGATCTTCACTCAGATACTAGCTCTGGATCCCTGAGTTAAGTCAGTTAATCCCTCTCAACTCCCTTTCAATGCCAATAAAAATACTGAATATACCAACTGTTTTCCTTAGTCCTCTGTGTATATGGATGTGAGAGGAGTGGCTAGCCTTAAGAAGGGATCAACAGATAATGATATCTTCAGGAGAAATCTGGGTTTCAATCCACTTCCCAGGAGGTTGTTGTGAGGATCAAATGAGATGATATAGGTAAAACACTTTGCAAACCTTAAGGAAATATATGAATGCTAGCTGTTTTTATTATTGATTTTCATTTTGTGAAACCACTAAATCTCATTCAACTGAAAGTGATCTTTCCTTCCTCAGATTTCTCAGGACACTTGGACCCTTCTTTGCACCTATTACATTTTGTTTTATATGAGAGTGGCAGTGTGTGATAATGAAAAGAGTACTGGAACTGGAGTCAGAAAAACCTAGGTTGAAATAGTGACACTAACAGCTTATTAGCTGTTTTATCATGATCAAGTCACTTAATTTTTCCAAGCCTTGGTTTCCTCATTTGTAAAAAAAGAATATTAATATCTACTTGACAGGATTGTTATAAAGTTCAGATGAAATAATAAATATAGTTATAGTAGTAGTAATAATAATAATAATTAGTATATATGTATATTGCCTACATAAGCATACATATATATATGTGTGTATGTGTGTGTGTGTGTGTATTTATACTGCTTTAAGGTTTGTGAAGCACTTTACTTCATAGTATCTGCAAAGGATTTTGGAAATTTTAAAATTCTATATCAATCCAAATGATTATCATTATCAATTGAATCACAAGCATTTTATTAAGTACTAGTCATATGCTAGTTACTGGGGATACAAATACAAAGAATGAAATAATTTTTATTCACAAAGAACTTACATTCTAAAAGAGAGACAAATATATATATATATATATATACATTAATTTATATGGAGAAAAACCAAAGATAATAATTTTAAATAAAGGCAAAGTTATTAAACACAAAGTAATATACTAGCAGTTGGGGTGATAAATGGGTACTTGAGTGGCTTGTTGATGGAAGAGTATGATGGTATATTTTTCATGCAGACATGAGGAAGGAAGGCATGGAGGCAGTTGGAAGATGGAGAAGATGGAAAATGGAGGAATAGAGAAAGTGTGAGGAACACAGAGAAGACCAGTTTGGCTGGAATGAAGAATGTAGAAGAGAGACTATTGCCCAGTAAGGCTAGAAGGATTGGTTAGGATCAGGTTATACAAGGCTTTAAAAGCTCAAAGAGGAGTTTATCTTAGCCAATACAGTTCACTAAGAAGGGGGGGTTTTCATAGTTATACCTGTGTTGAAGAAAAATCACTTTGACAGTGGAGAGGAGGATAGATGGAATGAGAGACTTGAGTCAAAAAAAAGACCCTTTTTTATATTAATCAAGGCAAAAGCGATTAGGGACTGTACATAAATGGTATATGATTAGAGAGAAGATAATGTATGCAAGATTTATTGTGGAGATAGAAATGGCATTATTTGGGAACTGATTGAATATATGAATATATGAAGAGATTAGGAATGAAGAAGATGTAGTTAAGAGTCAAGGATAGTACCAAAGAACATAATCTGTGAAAAATGGTGGCACCTTCAGCAGAAATAGGGAATTTTGGAAAGAGACAGCTTTGGAGAACATATAATTCATTTTGATTTAGACATTTTGGATTTAATCTGTCTTCATGACTTCCATTGAAATGTATAATAAGCACTTTTGTTGATCTGGGATTGAAGTTCATATAATTTGTGTACATGGTTCATTCTTCAATTTTATGTTATAAATTTCTTTTTTTATTAAAACTTTTTATTTGCAAAACATATGCATGGGCAATTCTTCAACATTAACCCTTACAAAGTTTTCTGTTACAAATTTTTCCCCCCTACTGCCCACCCCTCTCCTAGATGGCAGGATATCCACTACATGTTAATTATGTTAACTTGACAAATCGAATATATGTATACATATTTCCACACTTATCATTTTTGTGCAAGAAAAATCATATCTACAAGAAAGAAAAACCAGAGAAAGGAAACACAATGCAAGCAAACATTGATAGAGAGCATGAAAATGTTATGTTGTGGTCCACGTTTCAAATCCCTCTCTCTGGATGTATATGGCTTTCTTCACTGAACAATTGGAACTGGTTTGAAACATTTCATTGTTGAAGAGAGCCATGTCCATCAGAATTGATCATCATATAGTATTGTTGCTGTGTACATTGATCTCCTGGTTCTGCTCATTTCTCTCAGCATCAGTTCATGTAAGTCTCTCCAGGCCTCTCTGAAATCATCGGGCTGGTCATTTCTCACAGAACAATAATATTCCATATATGTTATAAATTTCTTGAGATCAGATATTAGAAAGTTTTTCACCTTTGTCTCCCCAGAGATTAGCACAGTGTGTTACTCATATTTATTGCTTGGTAAATTGTTTTGTTGAATTGTATTAAAGTGATACTTAAACCGACTAGGCATAGAATAAGTATCAAATGTTAGTTTTAGCAATTCAAGTTATGTTATATTTGCTTACTACTTATACATTATATGTTTTAGTTTAATTCATTGGTTAAGATGAAACGTCACTACAGGTTTCAAAAGAATTTAGAGAAATGGGGAAGGGGATAGTAATGGAAGGGGAAAAATCCAAATATCTGGAATGGAATTGTGCAGAATAATCCCAAAGCCAAGCTGCTCTCATTGCTAAAGGGAAGACAAAATTAAAGTACATACAGTAGTTATAAATATGATAGGAATTTTTCTTAGAGTGGTTTCTAAGTTCAGCTTCCTAATATAAATAAAAAATAAAGATTTATCTTCCCTTTGAGTAAGATAAAGAAAAAATAAATGTAAACTTTTAAACTCTAAAAGCAAATGAACTAAACTTTCTGATAAAACATGAAAAAGCTACAGAACTGAACAATATGATGTTCACAGAAAACACATAAAATCTCAAATGATCTAGTACCACTAATTATATAAGCAACATTGAATTCAGATAAAAAATTATAAAAAAGGAAATAAGAAATAAAAGATTGGATTTAAGTCAAAGGGTTTATCCAAAAGCAATGAGGTACAGTGGAAAGAACAATGAATTTGAAGACAAAAGAGTTGGTTTCACATGAAGTCTCTGTCATCTTTTCCTATATGACTTTGGGTAAGTTACTTGACCTTGAAAGGTCTCACTTTCCTTAACTAAAAATGTTGCTGATGAACTAGGTAGTTGTTAAGGTGCTTGCCAACTCTAGATATAAGATTCTTTGAGATTATCTCAATCTTAAATATATCTGCATTTAATAACCCTGCAGGACAAACACAGATTGACCTGTGGTCTTATAGATTTGGATATTCCCTTCAAAAGTGTCAGTTGGAACCCTTATACATACTCATCCTGTGCTCATCTTTATCATAAAATAACTTCACCATAGGGCATTCATCCAAAGTCATGGAGGCTTTGCTTGTATTGTTCCTGACATCAGGAGGGTACCTATGGATTACTCAGGTTCCCCACCTGTCATCTCTTACTGTTGTTTCATTCTGAAAACATCTTTTATTCTGATTTTTAGGAATTTCTCATTGGTTATATATATTGCACTCCTTTCATATTCACCAAGCTCTTCTCTATTACCTTGTGAATGATAATTTATTTTAATTTTTCAGAGGCTCCTTATTTTGCAAGTTAGAAGCACAGAGAATAGAGTGCTGGACTTTGAGAAAGACACTATAAGTATGATCCTGGACAGATTACTCAACCTCTCTTTGCCACAATTTCCTTACTTGTTCTATAAAGTTGTAATGATAATAATAGCATCTACTCCCAAGGATTGTTGGGAAGATAAAATGAAATATTTGTAATGTGCTTTGAAAACTCTAAAATACTACATAAATGCTGCTTCTTCTGCAACACTGGTAGAATACTGCTATTAAAAAGATAATCTTTTGCTTCCAAGAAAAGCCTTTGGACATGAAAAGAGCTTTTTGATCTCCTAAAGGCAAATAATTAAAAAAATAGCCAAAATATCAATACTACAATAACTGAAAGGTATAAGGACTCTATGGAAAGTAAAAAATGACATTAAAGAAGAAATGGTAAAAATAACAAATCACTTTAAAAGTAAAGAAAATATAGACATTATGTATCAAAAACTATGGGAAGCTTCCAAAACAATCCCGAGAAGCAATTTTGTAGCACTGAATATGCTACATTTGTAATACTGAATATGCTACACAATTTTTTATTGATATATTGATATAAAAAGGGGGAGGGTATAGGGATAAAGACTGGACTTATGATTTCATTGATATTAGGAGCTTTTGGAAGGGATAATACTCTATCAAAACAGATCAGTACTTCTGTATATTTTATAATATTAGAGAGTTTCCTAGAACACTAAGAATTTTAAAGGCCTTGCCCAAGGTCATGCAGCCTAGAAAGATTTGAAATAATACTTTAGTCCAAGCCTTCCTGTCTTTGAGTGCCAAAATTCCATCCACTTTTGCAAATAGTATTTCAATCAGTAAGAAAAAGAGGAGGAAAATTATTGAATTAAGTTTGTACCTAAAAAACTTACAAAAAGAACAAATCAACAAGCTAAAGTAGAATATAGAATAAAAATAAGCACAATCAGGGTAAAGTTTCTAGTGTTTCTCCATTGCTCATAATAGTAGGTCATATTTCTAAGATGTCTTTTTTCTAATATAATATAGGAAAATCTATTTTAAAAATGACTATAAAGAATATTGTGTTTTACTAAGGATTTTTTCTGAATCGAATGATGTCATGTGGTCTTCATTTTTTCTCATGGTAAGATTTATATTTATTTTTCCTCATATTTTGCTTCCCATTAATAAATAAGTAAAGTAACAGTAAGGAAATACAAAGGAAACATAGGTAAGTAAAAGTAAGAAAACAAATAAAATGGTACATGCATCTACCCTTTAAAAGAAGACTAACAAAATTGATTAAACAATTAGTAGGAGTAATTTTATTTAAAAAGAGAACAATCCTAAATCATCAAAATTGAGAACAAGAAGGAAGAGATCACAAAAAAATGGATTCAAAAATCTGGCATTATAATACATAGCTCTATACTAATAAATCAGAGTTTAAAAAAAAAGAAAAAATGAAAAAAGATCTTACTATACACTACAATCTATTTAAGTATTGGTTATACACACACTGAAAAAGTAAATAAGTCTCTGCCCTCAAGATGTTTACATTCTTTTTTATCTTAAAGGGACTTATTGATATCTTTTCTTTTTTATCTCACCAATTTTTTCCCCAAGATCCCTTTTGAAGAGACCCATCCCATATAATTCTAACAGGAGAAGATGCATGGCAAGGAAATCATAGCAATAATTAAGTAATAGAATAATTGATTTATAAATCCTTTTCAGAAAGGATAGCATGGTTTTTATAACTATTTCTCAAGCTAAAGGCAGAAAGAAGTCTGAGTAGGGAAAAACAGCTGTGGGAAGAACAGCTATGTGAAGAACTGATTTGGGCTAGAATTGGTGAAATTTTATCAATAATAAAGTATAAGATTATCCACAAAATACTAAGTACCCCAATTCTGAAGCAATGTGCAATCTAAACAAAACAATTTTCTTAGGAGAAATAATACAGATTAATAAAGGACTGCTCTTCAAAAAGATACTGGACCTAGATGGATTTTTCCAATCTTCTCAAGATCTTAAGTAGATCATATTTATAAATGAGAAACAAAAGTTGAGGAAGACAATCAGCATAATAAATCTTACCAAGAGAAATAAATGAAGACCACATGTACCATCATTAGATGCAGAGAAAGCCCTTAATAAAATACAACACTCTTTATAAAACTCATTTTAAAAATAGATTTTCCCATATTATAAAAAAAAACGCATCTTAGAAACATAAGCTAGTATTACATGCAAAAGAGAAAAACTAGAAACATTCCTATTAAAAACAGGTATTAAGACTATCTGCTTATTTTTTAAAAAATAGCTTTTTATTTTTAAAATACATACAAAGATAGTATTTAACCTTCACCCATGCAAAACCTTGTGTTTCATATTTTCCTCCCTCCCTTCCCTTCATCTTCCTTCTCCTCTAGAGTAATCCAATATGTGCATTCTTCTAAACAAATTACCTTATTCAAAGGATATTACTTTTACTATTCATATTAACATATATTTTTAGAATTTTAGCAAGAACACTATGGCATGTCAAAGGGATTACATTAAAGGAATGTAATTTATTTGTAGTTATGATTGTATACACAGAAAATCCAAGATAGTTAATAAAAAATGCATGGAGGTGATAAATGATATTAGTAATAGGATATAAAATAAACTCACAAATGTATTTCTATCCATCAAGAATGGAAAGCTTAATAGACTTTATGATAATTAGGACAGTTGTCAAATTTGGAAAAGTTATAGCAAAATTCATATGGAAAAATAGATAAAGAATATTAAGAAAATCCATAAAATAAAACTATCAAAAAGTAGATTAGTACCCTTCAATATTAAGTCACTATAAAGCAATAATTATAAAAGATTTCTAATCCTAGAAAAAGAATAGAGAAATAGACCAATGGAACAAAATGAAGAACCAAAATGGAGAATGCAGTACATAGAAAGGATTTATCCTTTGACTTGGACTTATAATTTCATTGTTATAGAAAATTCCTGGTGAAGTAACTGTCTGTACCAATAAAGATACAGCACTTCTTCTTCAATTATTGTCTTAAAAACTGCCTGGGGCATTAAAAGGTTACAGTCACATAAACATAAAAGTGTCAAGGGTAGGACTTGAATGTAGGTCTTCTTGACCTTGAGACTGGCTTTCTACTCACTATACTTCACTGCTTCTCAAACCAAAGACTAATGTTTCATAATTCATGTTTAAAAATACTTAGGAATGAAATCTTTATTTCCATTTATAAAATTACTGGGAAAATGGGTAGCATGTTTGAGGGGTATCAAGTATGGAGCATATAAGTCTTCAAGGTCCAAATAAGAATGATGGACAGATCTTATAATACTAGGTGTAATAGATTCCAATTCTAAGATGCAGCACCATTAGTTGATTACAGGAAGGGTAAAATGCTGATTATTTATTGAAGGAAATATATAAACTGATGTCAAACCCAACAAATAATATTGAATACTTTCTCTGTATAGGGTATCATCAATCCTAGTGATAACAAGAGAGGTAAGATATAGTTCTACCAGCAATGGTATCATTATTATTTTTAAACAATAGCCTTTATTTTCAAAATATACACAAAGATAGTTTCCAACATTCACTTTTGCAAAACCTTGTGTTTGAAAATTTTCTCCTCTTCTTCCCACCTCCTCTCCTAGACATCAGGTAATCCAATATAGGTCAAATATGGGCAATTATTCTAAACATATTTCCACATTTATCATATTGCACAAGAAAAATCAGACCAAAAAGGAAAAAAAAATGAGAAAAAAGCAAGCAAACAACAAAAAGATGAAGATAATAATTTGTGATCCACCCCCTTGTTGAAAAGAGCCATGTCCATCAGAGTTGATCATCACATAATCTTGTTGTTTCTGTGTACAATGTTCTCTTGGTTCTCTTCACTTCACTTAGCATCAGTTCATATGTCTCTCTAGGCCTTTTTGAAATCATCCTGCTGATCATTTCTTGTAGAACAATAATATTCCATAATATTCATATACTATAACTTATTCAGCCAACTGATGGGCATCCACTCAGTTTCTAGTTCCTCAGCAATGGGATTATGATGAAGATGGGAGTTGACATGACATCATTACCACAAATCATGTGTAGATCCAGGCAATATTTGTGGCATAGGTGGCAGAATAGGGGGAATCTGCCCCAACACTGAAAGGATTTTAGGAGAAGGACATAGTTTCTATATAACCCTGTGTGGTAGCAATGATGTCAATTGGGGTTGCAAACACCAGACACTACAATATGCTATAATGATATCGGTTGTTTATATCTCTCTCTTTATGTATATATATATGTGTGTGTGTGTATGTATATATATACATATATGTGTATGTATATATATATATATATTTAAAAACACAAAAAACCTTAGAAGAAAAATTATTGATATATCTATTCCACTTACGGAGTGTTAGGAGGACAAGAGACATTTTTGCTTACCAAAAAAAATTATTGGAAATGATACCAATGAGCTTAATTATGAAGAGTTAAGAAGACCTTACCAAACAAAAAACTGTATCTCATACATTAAAAAACAGGTTAGGAAAAATATTTGTGATATATATTAGATAAAGGCTTAACATTTATGGCCTGTAAGAAATAAAAAATATCTTCAGAAGACTAAGATCCCTAATGGAATACAGTCAAAGGATGTGAACAGACAATTTTTGTAGGTTATACAAATAGTTAAATAATTATGTGAAAAAATGCTAAAATTCTTTAGTAATCATAGAAGTATAAATTCAGGTAACCTTAAGGTAACACCTTACAAAAATGTCAAAAATATAGAGGACAAAGATAAAAATCTAATGTTGGCTGGGCTGTGGAGAAAATAATCACTTTGTTGGTGGGATTCAAAGTCATATGGCTGTTCTTTATCATATTCTCATAATTCATATTTTACTATTTGTTCAACGATCCTCTGATTGATGTTCATAAACTTTGTTTCTAATTTTTACTATGATACATAAATATTTTGGTATTAATGGGGCCTTTCTGTCAGATTTCATATACACATATGCATATATATGTATATATATACATACACATATGTCATATAGATATGTGTATACCTAGTAGTGTGATGGCTGTCAAAAGGAAACAGTTTAGAAACTTTTCTTGCATAGTTCCAATTTTTTTTAATAAGTTTGGGCCAATTCATAGTTTAATCCATTGTGTATGAGTTTGTCTGCCTTACAGCTCCTCTTATCATCAACTATTTCCATTTGTCATCTTTGCCAAATAATAAAGATGTGAAACTTCAGTCTTAGTTTGATGTTCATTTCTCTTCTTATTTGTGATTTAGAATATTTTTTTTATAATTTTCATTTCCTCTTTTGAAAACCAGTTTTATATCCCTTGAAGACTTATTGATTTAGTACATACATCTTGATCTAATAAATTTGTGCAAATTCCCTTTATTTCTTAAATTATAGACTTTTATCAAAAGTATTTAACATGAAGATTTTTTTTTTTACTATGTGACAATTTCCCCATTACTCTGGCTGCATTTTGTTAATACAAAGCCTTTTTAATTTTATATATTTAAATTGTCTATTTTATCTTTCATGGTCACATCTGTCTTTTTTAAAAAATATTTTCTCCCTATTTATATTCAAAATTGGCATCTCCTTTCATTCTTCTTTATGTTTTTATGATGTTATCTTTTATTAGGTTCATTTTTCATTTGGAAATTATTATGATTGATATAAATATATGTATATGTTGCTGGAGTAGACCCAATTTTTTGCCAAATTATTTTCTAGTTTTCCCAGTAGTTCTTGACTTTCCAAGATACAAATTACTTGGTTTTTATTGAAAACTGGACTGTTGTGTTTGATTGCTTCTGAGTCTTCCTTATCTAGTATAGTTGGAACCGGCGTGGAGTGACCAAGGCTTTGTGCCAAGTGTTAATGTCTAGTGAGGGCATACTTTCTCCTCTGTCATAGTGTGATTCACCCTCCCAACTCTGCTCATTTCTTCAGAGACTTCAGTTGCTACTTCACAGGGTTATAAAGAAACTATAGCCCTTTCCTGAGCTCCCTTTACTATTGGGACAGATTTCCCCTATTCTTCCACCTGTGCCACAAATTTTGCCTAGATTCATTGCATGATTTATGATAATGGTGTCTTGTCAACTCCCATCCTCATCATAATTCTATTAATAGGATTATTATACTAAATATAGTATATAGCACATATACTACATACTATTTTATATTATATCTTATCTCTCTTGTTGTCCCTAGGACTGAGCATAATACCCTACACAGAGAAATTTTATCAATTTGTGGTTTTCGTAGTAGTTTATATCTTTCCTATCTATAAATAAAAAGCATCTTACCCCCATCGTAATAGACTAACAGTGCTGAGTCAAATTGTATTATTACAGCTAGTATTATAGGATCATCATTCTAATTAGAACCTTGAAGATTTGTAGGCTCTATACTTGGTGCCCTTCAAACACTATGGCTAGCAAATTCTTATTTCTTGCTCTTCTAACACCTGTGATTCATAGCTATCTTCTACTTAGGTGAAAGCCCCTTATGCTGCTACATCTCATACTCTTTTTCCTATCCAGTCCTGTCCTTCTCCAAACCTAATCTTCCTCTGCCTTTCCTTTCCTTTTGCCCTCTAGAACTCTCCAATACCAAATTCCTCCCCTACTCTGTATGCTGGATCTCTTCCTTTTGCACTTCTTCCATCTGGCATTCACTGAAACCCAGTTTTCTTTTGAAAACCACTATCTCTTGGATCCCTCTACTTAGGTTGGCCACTCCTCCTCTCACATCCCTATATAAACAAAGGTAGGGAAAAGAGGATGTATACCCCATGATCTTCATTGCTACTTTCAAACCCTCTCAGTTTCAGAGTCACTCAGTAATTACTTCTCTAAAGTTTATTCCATTATTTCTAATTCTTGATGCTGTTAATCATATACCTTCTTATTTCCCAGTATTTATTACCTAGTCTACAGACTTTTTCATTCCAGTTCCTTACTCCCTTTAAACACCCTGAATGTCCAGTTGTACAACCTGTCCAATTTCCATTTCTCTACTTCAAGTCTACTTCAACCATTCACTGAAGTAATTATACCTTTTCCCTCATCCTTGCTCAATTGAATTTGTCCCAGGTGCTGGAATTCTTAGCTATGTCTCTGTCATCTGTCATTGGTTTTATGGATAATTGGATGAGATTTAGAAATGGAAGGTGCCTCAGACACCATCTAGTCTCATTATTTCTTTTTACAGATAGGGAAATTGAGACTCAGAAAGCTTAAAATGACTTGCCTAAGATTATATGATAGTAATTATCAAAGGTGGGACTTGAACTCATGTGTGCTGACACCAGAGCCAGGGAATTTTCCTCCTTATCATACTGCTATTGCTTATACCATCTGTCTCAGAGAGTTTTGGGGAGGAATGTGCTTTGTTAACTTTAAAGTTCTATATAAATGTCATATATTATGGTTGTACATTTTTTTTTGCTTAATTTTTTGCCAGTAGTTCAGCAAATATACACCCTTTGTAATGGTAGAAATCAAATAAGGGATGGTGACTGAATTAATAGAAGTCTATATTTCTGGAAGTCTATCAAAGTGCATTCCATACTGATTGTGGGTTTGTGGTATGGATTTCATCTTAATCTTCAGCTTGATCTTGGTTAAAGTTTTCTCTGTCTGGACACTAGAGGGCTCCTTTGACTGAAAATACAGGAACGTAACATCCACAGCAAAGAAATTTCCATTTTTTTTATATTACAACTAGTGATTAAATAATTTACAAAATAAAGTTCAATAGTTAATATGACTAAAATTAGTAATATTTATGTAAGAATTAGGAAATGTTTAGACATAGTCTAATCACAAATTTTCTAACAAATGTCAAAGGTCATCTTGTCTGGCCTGTTTCCCTGATCAGAAATCCCTTTTATAGCTTGACAGGTAATCATCAACCCTCTGCCTGGACACCTCGAATCACAGGAAAGTCTTTAGCTTCCAAGGTAACCCATTCCTTTTATTGAACAACCCTTTCTATTAGAATATTCTTTCTTGCAGTAAA
The DNA here is from genome assembly GCA_023553655.1 of Myrmecobius fasciatus. Classification (NCBI taxonomy): domain Eukaryota; kingdom Metazoa; phylum Chordata; class Mammalia; order Dasyuromorphia; family Myrmecobiidae; genus Myrmecobius; species Myrmecobius fasciatus. The sequence goes on along the minus strand of JAJPUD010003073.1, from coordinate 86,233 downwards.
TTAAAAATCTGTTTCCCTCTGACTTGTAAGCATTGCCCTCTACGACTAAGACATTTTAGCATCTTCTCTAAGGACTGCTGTGATCTGGAAGAATCGAACTCCTCTAGTACAAGATGTTTGAGTGTCTCGAAGTTAGTTACTAGTGGTTTTGATCAATATTTTGTAGCATTCCCAGACCCAAATACTTTCTTATTCCATTTTAGAAGGAACAGTAGTAAGTGGGTCAAGCTGGGCCTCTCTAAACCTCTCAGATACTAGCACTTCTACAGCAACGGATAATAAAAGAAGGAAATCTTGAAATATGATTTAGATTACAGAAAACATCTAAGAGAGGAACCCTAGAGAGTTGATGACCACAAGGACCATCAGTGAAAGAGCTCCAGAGAATGAGCCTGCCTATAGGCAGCATTCTCAGTTCCTCACTGGCTAAATGACTCACTTTAGTTTTGAAAACTTCAATCCTCTATGTTTATTGTTCCTAAGATAAACATCTTTCTACTGAAAAATGAAAACAACCTTCCTTCTATTGGTTAAACTTTGGAGGCTGTGATAGTTATCAGGGCTTAGGTTGCAATCTCTCATCACTGAGATTTGAGGATGTTCTCGGGGCAATAAAACCTTTTCATCATTATCCCTCTTGCTCAGAGATGACTCCGATGATCATGTTATACTTCTGTGTGGCAGAAGGTTCTATTTTAGATTGTACACAACTTTACCCTTTTACATTAGTGTGGAAGACTGAGAATTGGCTCGAGTCAGATGCTTCCATCTTCTGATAGAGACAGTGGTATATAGTGAGAGGAGAATCAGGTCAGGAGACCTGGGGCCTTATTTAGTCTTGACTCCATTCCCAAATGATTGTGTGACGTTAGAAATATCACATAGATTTGGCTGTTTTTAACAATGATTCAGGTTAATTCTAATTGTGATGGAGAGAGCCATCTGCATCCAGAAAGAGGATCATGGGGATTGAATATGGATCACAACATGGTATTTTCATCTTTTTTTGTTGTTGTTTGCTTGCTTTTTATTTCTTTCAAATTTTTTTCCCTTTTTGATTTGATTTTTCTTGTGCAACAATGATAAATGGTGAAATGTTTAGAAGAATTGCACATATTTAATTTATATTGGATTGCTTTCTGTCTAGGGGAGGGGAGGAGGGAGAAAGGAAGGAGAAAAATCTGGAACCCAACATTTTTCAAGGCTCAATATTGAAAACTATTTTTAAATGAATTTTAAAATAAAAAGCTATTAGTAAATTTTTTTTAAAAAGAAAAATCACATATTCTTTGGCTTCATTTTCCTCATCAGCAAAGTGAGGAAGTTGGACTAGATGATCTCTAAGGTTCTCTCCAACTCTAATGGTCAGCAATTTTGTTCTTTACAACTCATTTTGAAATTTTAAGCTTACCTTTATGACTATGTATAATCTAGGAATTCACAATATTTCATAATTTTTCATTTCATTTCATTTTCATTTTATAACTTTGTAGAACTATGATTTGTGGTTCTAGAGCTGAGATGGACTTCAGAGAATGTCTAGTTCAAGGCCCATTTTGTAGATATGGAAATTGAGGCCCAGGAATGTCTTGCCTCAGGTCATATAAATATAAATATGGGAGGTAGGATTTGAATCTTGGTGCCTTGATTCAGGACTCAATGTTTTTTCTCTCTAACCATATTTTAAAAATCCATCATTTCATCATTGTGGGCATTTTTTCCATTGGTATACATTGCAGGCCTTGTACATGTTAATATATCATCATTGTGAGTAGTTGTGATTAAAAAAATAATTCTCATCTGGTGGCCAACCTTTTAGTGACAAATATCTTTAAATGTAGCAAGACTGATCACCAGACTACAGGCATATCATTAGTGTCTAAGTCAGAGCTTGCAATCTTTCTTTTGGTAGACCTGTCAGAGATTGTACTTTACTGACATGACCTTTGAAAATTTAGAGTCAGCCTCCATAGCTATCAATTGGTCCTTTACAGACTGGGCTTTGGCAGTGGGAAACAAGGACAGTCCTGGCAGCAGAAGCTTTCCAGCAGAAAAGAAGTTGGAAGAAACAGGAAGGCTAGAATAGTGATCCAGTTGTGGAATCCCAGTATGTAGGAACATTCCTTTGGCCCTTTCATTTAAGAGAATGGGAAAGGCCAATGTAAATGTTCCCCAAGGATGTGCCATAGAGATAAGCATGTATTCTCTGAATGTCAATGTCCTGGATTGATTATGGCAAATGAAAATTCTTCATTTTCTAGCTTGGCACTCTGTTACTTTATATATTATTGATATAACATGGCCTGAATCCTAGTCCTCATCTCTCAGATGTTGCTTTTTTGAAGCTTTGGGATTTTTAGTCTCAATTGTGCTAGTACTTCAGGCACCACAACTCCATATCTAGCTCTTTCATTTTCCCAAGGGAATAGGATACATAATTTAGAAAGCCTCCAACATATTGGATGAGTTCTGGAGGACTTATGGCAGGGCAAAACCAAAATCTGCTCAAGATGGGTGGACATGAATGCCTTATGCTGTGTATTACCCCCAATGAAAAGATTATAGATTCAACAAAGTTCAGAAGTATATACCACTCAATTTTATTATACTTACTAGTGTAAATGTGTCTCAGTGCACAGAGAAGTACAATAAACATCATAAAGGCTTAATAAATAAACATTTGAGGAATGAATGGATGTATTAATCTCAAACCAAGCAATAAATCCAGTCATACCATGAAGACCTGACCCAGGAGGAACTGGTTGGCTGTCCATTTTCCCCATTCTTTCTCTTGTTCACACTTCCTTGAATCCCATTCTTAGTAATAGGCAATAACTGAATGTTATGGAACACAAAGCCAATCAGGGCTACCCTCTGTAAAACTGCCTGTGGCAAAAATTGGGTAGAATACATAAATTTTAATGAACTTGACTTGCTATGATGTCATCTGCATGCAAAGTAAAAGACAAGGAATCTGAGATAGCAAAACAAGTAATAGACCCAAGTTCTGCCATTGCTGTCAATGAAATTGAGATGTGTCCAACATAAATCCTGTTTGTAATATGATTTAGAGATGGTGGCATTTTTTATTTCCAGTGTCTAGTTAGTGATTAGTGCTTAATAAAAACTTGTTGACTGGTTGATTGAGTGTAAGGATAACTTCCTGTTTGTTCTAGTAAATTAATTTCTTTTGCCTAATTATGTGTTTTACCAGGCTACTGAAAATCTGGTTACTATTTCCATGTAAATAATTACATCAAAAAAAAAAACATATACTAGAAGTACATGCTAGAATACTAGGCTTGAAGACAGGAAGTTCTGAGTTCAAATCCAAAAATAGACATTTAGTAGCTAGGTGGCCCTGGGCAAGTCACTTGACTTTTGATTGTCTCAATTTCCTCATCTGTAAAATGGAGATAATAATAATACCTGCCTACCAGTGTTGTTGTGAAGAATAAATGAGATAATTGCAAAGTGCTTAGCACAAAACTGAGCTCTATACAAATGTGAACTATTGTTATTACTATTATTATTGTTATTATTATTAGGAAGCATAACTTAATTGGACCATGTAGTATCTAGGTTGGAAAATGTCTTACCTTGAAGCTTCACATTGCTAATGAAAACTACTATCTAGGGGTAGCTAGGTGGTGCAGTGGATAGAGCACCAGCCCTGAAGTCAAGAAGACCTGAGTTCAAATGTGCCCTCAGACACTTAACACTTCCTAGCTGTGTGACCCTGGGCAAGTCACTTAACCCCAATTGCCTCAGGAAAAAAAAAACCCAAACTACTGTCTACTGAATTTCCTCAGTTCCAATGATTACATAAGTAATCTCTTCTTCACATATCTCTTGGGTACAATAAATTCTCTGAATCTACAAGAAGTGGAACATGGTCTCTTATTTATCTTCTGTGTATATTTCAAGAATGGATGACAATAATATTGGATCTTATTAGGTTTTCTAGATGTGTGAGGTGACTTACCAATTCATTCATTCATTCAGCTAGCATTTATTTAAGTACCAAAGTTAGTAGTGACCTCTTATTTGCCAAGTATTTTTATTTGTTTGTTGTTGAGTTTTATTTCCAATATTTCATGACCTTATTTGGGATTTCTTCAGCAAAGATATTAACATGGTTTTCCATTTCCTTCTTTAGTTCATTTTATAGATAAGGAAACTGAGGCAAACAAGATTAAGTTATGTAGCCACTAAGTATCCGAGGCCTAATTTGAACTCAGTTCTTAAATTTGTCAAGCTTAGTATTTTTTTTTTTAATCCTCTTCCTTCTGACATCTCCATAGTATTTGACCCTATTGGCCAACTTTTTCTCTGTGTCCTAGGTCTATTTCTGTGCTCTATCACTTTGTGACCCTATTAGCTTTAATGGGTTTAATTTCATATACAAGATGATTTACAGAGTTTTTGGACCCAAATTCAAATTAGGCTCTATCACTTAATGTGTATCTTAGTTCTACAAGCCTAGTACTTTAGCATGTGTTTCTAGAACATGTTGTGATGTACTTGTTTATGTGGAAATAGCAACTAGATTTTGAGGAAGCTAGTAAAACACATAGCTAAGACAAAAAGAATTAATTTACTGAAACAAACAGAAAATTATCCTTACACTCAATCAGTCAAGAAGCATTCATTAAGCACATCACTCTGCTAGACATGGGAATGTAAATACTACCATCTCTAAATCAGATTACAAACAGGATTTATGTTGAACACATCTTAATTTCAAATGGATTGACAGTATAGTTTGACACCTATTCTTTCAATTCTAAGTCTGTGTGATAGCCCTAAATGTCTATTGGACATTTTGAACTGGATATCTTTTATGCATTTCAAAGTTTAAATCTGAATTCAGACCTGTGTGCTCCTGGGCAAGTCATTTCATCCTATTTGCTTCTGTTTTCTCATCTATAAAATAAGTTGAGACAGAAATGACAAAGCACTCTGATATCTTGCAAGAAAATCCCAAATGGGGTCACAAAGAGTCAGACATGACTGAAATAATGAAACAATAAGACATCCTAAATACGGTCCAAAATAGAACTCATTATCTTTCTATCCCAAATCTACCAGTTTTCTGACTCTCATTTTTACTATCAAGGGTACTTGATAGTCACCCAAGGTTCATAATCTCAGTGCTGTCTTCAATTCTTCATTCTTAGTTACTCCATTTGTTTACTCCACTGCTATCTCATTTGCTGGCAATTTTGCAATCCCTAACTTCACTATCTCTCATTTTTCTTTCTCACCATTCACACATACTCCCAACCCAAATTCAGACCCTCATCATCTTTCTTTTTTTTTTTGTAAATTTTTTGCATTCATTTGAAATAAATATAAAATGAGAAAAGAACAAAAAGTTTTTGACCTTTTGATCTTTCAAATGAATATTATTATTTTTTCTAACTCAGTGAGATAATTTTTTCATAATTTAATTGGGGTGGCATTTAATAGATTGGGAAAATTATCATTTTTTTGTTATTTTGGCTGTCCCCATAAACAATAAAAATTTTTCAATTAAATAAATATGACTTTATTGTTTATAAAAAATGTTTTATGTTTATGTCCATGTACTTCCTGTATCTGTTTTGGCAGATGTATTTGAATGACACGTAGCATTTTATTTTATCTTTGTGTGTTTCTCTCATTTTTATTGTGTTTCCTGAAATCAGCATATTATTAAGTACAGATTTTTAATTTTCTATCTGTTTCTATTTTATGGATAAACTCATCCCATTCACTTTCTAAACTATAATTACTTGTTGCATGTTTCCTTCCCTCCAATTTTTTTCACCATCTTTCGACTGCATCCCTTTTCACTCCATTAATTTTTACCCACTACTATATCCTTCTTTTCCTTAACTTACCCACCCATGAAAGAATATCTCCCATATCTTCTCCTCCTACCGCAACCCCTCACTTTTTTATTTTTTCTGAATTTAGAAGATTTTATACATTTATATATACATATATATATATACATATATATATATGGCTCTCTCTTTAACCCATTCCCAATGAAAGTAAAGTTCTAGCACTACGCACTCTCCCAACTTGTCTCTTCTGTATCAAATCTTTCATGCCTCATTTTTGTGAGATAATCTCTCCCTATACAGTTTTAATTTTTTAATATCACCCTATCATACACAGCTCAGTCCAAGCCTTTCTTTTAAACTACTCAAATAATGATGACAGCTACAAGAATACTGATTACATTTTCACATATAAGAAATAAATAATTTCACCTTATTGAGTCCCTTATAATTGGTCTTTAATATTTACATTATATTTCTCCTGGATCTTATATGTCACATTTTCCATTGTTTTGCTGTTGTTGTCATAAATACCTGAAAGTCTTTCAGTTTGTCAAATGTCAATTTTTTTTCCCATTCAGGATTATACTTTGCTGGTTAAATTACCTTTGGTCATAACTCAAGCTCTTTTGCTCCATGAAATATAGTATTACAAGTACTGTGGATCTTCAAAGTAGTGATTTTTAGGTCTTGTGTAATTCTTATTGCCCCATGAGATTTAATTTATTTTCCTGTATTTTCTCCTTAATCTGAAAGCTTTGAAATTTGGCTGTGATATTCCTGTAAGTTTTCTTCTTGGGATCTTTTTCAGGTGGTTATTCTTCATCATCTTTCAATCTGGATTTTTCCAATAGATAAATGATTTCCTAGGCTCAAATCTTTACCTTCTCCAGATCATCCTTCATAGTGCTGCCAAATTAATTTTTCCTGAAGAGTAAAACTGTCTATGTCAGTCCTCTACTCAATAAACTCCTCTGACTCCATTTTACCCATAGGATTAAGCATAAACTTTTGTCATTTAAAGCTTCTTACAGGCTGCCCCCAATTTATCTTTCCAGCTTTATTATATATCTTTCTCTCTAAATGTGTCTCTTTCTGTCTCTGTTACACACTCTCACACACACACACACACACACACACACATACACACACACACACCCCAATCCATCCAAAATGGCCTTTTTCCTTATGCAAGATACTCCATTTTCCATCCTAGTATTATAATGACTGTCCCTCAAGGAATGAATTCCTTCTTAGTCTTTGTCTTTAGGAATTCCTAATTTCCTTTAAGATCAAGCTTATTTGTCACTTTCTACACGAAGCCTTGATGAACCACTCCCCCTCCATCGACCTCCATCCCCTCCCTTGTCTTCCTCTACCCCCCCTTCCAAGTGCCTTTCCTGTAAAAACTATCTTCTTTTTTTTTATTCATAACCAAATGTGTACAAAATATCTCCCAGATACATGGCTAACCCCACAATGGAAGGAATTGTACTCTCTAAGTTTATTGGATGGGTAGCAAATCTAGTTTCATATTTTCATGTTTAGACCCATGGATATTAAATGACTTGTCTAAGGTCACACAGACAATGAGAGATAGAGTCAAGATTCTAACTCAGGACCTGAGATTCTAAGTCAGATCCTCAAATTCTGTGAATCATTTCTCAGAGGATAATTAAACTCATAGGAGCTAAGGAAATTACCAAGTAAGAGTCTTGAAGGAGTAGGATTCTACGCTTTAGAGCTGGCTGGGACCTTTGGAATCATGTAATCCAACTTTATTATTTTATAGAGGAGGAATTCAAGGTCCAGAGAAATGAAGACACTTGCCCATTGTTATATAACTGGGGTATAATGGAGCTAAGATTTGTAACTGGATGTTGTGATTCTAATTGTAATGCATTTTCTATTACTCCATATTGCCTTTAATCTTTGGTCCAATGGCTGAGGATAAACGTGGATCTGCCAGAATAAACCTTACTCAGTATAAGGAGAGATCTAAGTCCAATGCCAGTATATAGAGCACTGGGCTTGAAGTCAGGAAGACCTGAATTGAAATCTAGTCTCAGGCACTTACTAGTTGTATGACCTGAGGCAAATCCCTTAAACTCCTTTTGCCTTGGTTTCATCTATAAAATGAGAAAAATAATACACTTCCCTCCCAGGATTATTGTGGGAATCAAATGAGATAATAATTATATAACACTTAGCACAGTATCTGGTATATAGTAAACACTATATATTAACTATTATAATAGTAGTAGTAGTGGTGGTGGTGGTGGTAGTGATAGTAGTAGTGAAGTGGTAAAATAGACACCAGGAGTGGTAAATAGAAATAGATTTGGGAGAGCAATAGATTGTAAAAAGAATTTTACATAAAAGTTTGTAACATGGAGCAACCATAAAAGACAGGTTACAAAGTTTTGCTATTTATTATGTGAGAAGCACACAATCACAGTTAGCAAGGAAATTTTTTTAACAGTGTTTTTAACAGTTAACAAAGGGAAAGACAATTTCCCTAATGGAACTTATGGGAAAAACCATTAAAGGAAAGATGTTATATGGTGAGAGAGAATACCTCAAAGTGGATTTAGTGCTGAAAAAGAATTAGCAAAGATCTACACCATGAGTGGATCTTTTATAGGGGAAATATAACCTTATAACATAACATGGAAAGTTTCAGGGGAGGAAGGGGAAATAAAGTTGGGAATAAGAATGTGTATTGAAATGTTGGGACTGTCTTGAAGATACCAATAAGATAGTTTGGGAAAGCCAGGGTAGCCATCATAGTTATTTTAAAGATGCTAACAAAGCTGTCTGGACAGTTATGGCTGCCTTAACTATGATAATAAGAAAGTATGGGAAGCTAAGTTCCCATGAAAATTATGTTAATTAGACAGTCTTAGGAAAATGACCTAGCTAGAGTTGACAAAAGTGTAGGATAGGATTCATATCAGCAATAGTAGCAGTAGCAGTAGTAGTAGTAGTAGTAGTAGTAGTGGTAGTAGTAGTTGTTGTAGTAGCTGGTATTATGACATCACTTTAAGGTTTATGATGCCCTTTAAAAATATTCTGTCATCCTGGGAGATAGTCATTATTATCCCCTATTAGAGTCTTCCTGACTCTAGATTCAGAGGTCTGTTCACTGAGCCATAGCTGAGCTTCCTTGAAGTCATTCTTTTGCTCAATGATCAAAGGATCAAGACAGAGGTATGGCCTTGGGAAAGAGCTGAGGAAGTTCAGAATGTCATATTGTCAGTCAACAAACATTCATTAATCATTTACTATATGTCAGGCATAAGAGGTCAATTGGGGAGGATATTTCTGGGAAATAACTTTGGGAAGGAGAGAAGAGAGAACTGGGCAAAATCAGGAAGCTGCTCTGTCTGGAGGTGCCTATAAGGACCTCAAATTTTTACCCAGGGAGAATGTTAGTGATGAGGTCCTGAATGGTGTGTTGGACAGAAAGAAACTAAAGAATTAATCTCTGAGGCAAGCAGGGAGAAGGCATTGATAGAGATCAGTTTAGCTTTGTGGTTCTACCCTCTGGGGTGGAAATCTGAAATCTAAGTTATATCAAACCCCTCCCTACCCTCTGCAGGGGTCTTGAGTAGTCTCTCCTTGCCATGTCCTGTCAAAAATTCTAGTCATGTCCCTGAGGTTAAATTTTCACTATAAAATCTACCATTCTAGGTGTCTTTCTCCTTCCTCCTTCCCCATGCACTATGATTCTTATTCCATTTTTCCTCCATATAGCTAACTAATTCTTTTAGGGTGCTAAGTCCCTTTCAGGATTTAGTTTGCCAGTTAAGGACATGTCCCAACCTCATGGGATGTTCACTTTCTACTGGGTAATTGTGAGTTCCACCGAGGAACTTGTTTTTCATAAGCTCTCCCACTCTATTTCATGTTTGCCATTCCTAGTGTCTATTGTATCCCTTCATTTTGTCTATAACTTATCCTCTTAAATAAATCTACATTTTGCCAAAGAGGATGGCCATGGTGGCTACATCATTAGTACAATATTATCATTATTATTATTGTTATGTATCATTATTATTATGTATTATCTACATCATTAGTACAATAGGGAGACTAGGGCTCCATGGAATACAAAGACAGAAGAGAAAATAGTTGGTACCTTTGAATGCTTGGCATTATTCTAGGGCCTTAGAAAATACTGGAATCTTTAGGTAAAACTTCTTCATGGGAAGCCAGATAATGAGGGTCAGGGTCTGTCCTATACTTGTAGATTATAAGAGAGAGACTAGCTGAGTCTGCATGCTGTAATACCCATCATTTTTGTTTCTGGGTCCCATGTTCTTGTGTGTTCATGGTGAGTTTTGGGAATATTCATTCGTGGCCAAAAGCCTGAGGCCATGGCCTACTTCCTCTGGAAATCAGGAAGTGTTACCAGAATTGAGGAAATGAGCAATGATGAAACCTATAGTCAGATACAGACTAGCATTTGCTTATCTTTACTATGTTAGCTAACTTATCTCTGGATTTCCCATCTCTTAATACATCATGCTCACTTTAAACAACTAAATCACTTCCCCATTCTTTAAACTCTGTAGCCAATAAGCCTGAGAAACTTTCTGATATCTCCCAAACTGAAAGAGATCTTGTCTACTTCTGAGTTTTGCAGAGGTGTGTGCTTCTCTTATGTATGTACTTAACCTTCATTCTACTATATTTATGTTTCTTATCTTTTCTTATTGTTCAGTCATTTCCTTTCAGTTGTGTCTGATTCTTCACGACCTTATTTGGGATTTTCTCAATAAAGATACTGGAGTGGCTTACCCTTTCCTTTGTCAGCTCATTTTATAGATGAAGAAACCAAGCCAAACATGGTGAAGTGACTTGCCCAGTGTCACACAACTAGTAAGTTTATGAAGTCAGATTTGAACTCAGAAAGATGTCATTCTGACTAAAGACTAGTTACTATCCTAGCATCATCTAGCTGCTCTATTTTTCTAGGGTACAAAAGACTGTTTCTAACTCATATTTGTATTCTCAATAGATACCTCCTCATCCTCTTACTAACAGTATTTATAAGGTGCCTTCTATGCATCAGTCCCTGCTTTCAAGAAACTCATTCTAATGGGGAAGACAATCTATATGAAAAGTTATTTTAGATTTATTAAACACCAACACACATTTGAATTGATCCAACCTCTCTGAAGAACAATTTGGAACTATGCCCAAAGGACTATCAAACTGTGCATACAGTGTTTCTACTGATCTGTATCCCAAAGAGATCATAAAGGAAAAAAGGACCCACAAGTGCAAAAATGTTTGTAGTTACCCTTTTTGTAGTGGCAAAGAACTGGAAAATGAGTGGATCGGTTGAAGGATGTTGAATAAGCTATGGTATATGAATGTAATGGAATATTATTGTTCTATAAGAAATGATCAGCAGAATGATTTCAGAATGGCCTGGAGAGACTTGCATGAACTGATACTAACTGACATGAGTAGAAGTAGGAGATCATTGTACATGGCAACAACAAGATTATATGATGATCAATTCTGATGGACATGGCTCTTTTCAACAATGAGATGATTCAGGCCAATTCCAGGGATCTTGTGATGAAGAGAGCCATCTATACCCAGAGAGAGTACTTGTGGGAACTGAGTGAATCACAACATAGCATTTTCACTCTTTCTGTTGCTGTTTGCTTGCATTTTATTTTATTTTTTTTCTCATTTTTCCCCTTTTTAATCTGATTTTTCTTCTGCAGAATGATAAATGTAGAAATATGTATAGAAGAATTTCACATGTTTAACATATACTGAATCACTTGCTGTCTAAGGGAGAGGGTGAGGGGAAGGGAGGGAGAAAAGGTTTTGTAAGGGTGAATGTTGAAAAATATCTATTCATAAGTTTTTTTTTAATAAAAAGCTAAAAAATTTTTTAAAAAAGGAAAAAGGACCCACATGTGCAAAAATGCTTGTTGTGGGCCTTTTTGTAATAGCAAGGAACTGAAAATTGAGTGGATGTCTATCAGTTGGGAAATGGCTGAATAAGTTATATATGAATGTAATATGGTATATTATTGTTCTATAAGAAGCGACAATCTGGCTGATTTCAGAAAAGCCTGGAAAGACTTGCATGAACTGATGCTAAGTGAAGTGAGTAGAACCAACAGAACATTGTACACAGCAACAACAAGAGTATGTGACCAATTATGTTGGACTTGGCACTTTTCAACAATGGGGTGATTTAAGCCAATTCCAATAGATTTGTGATGGAAAGAGACATCTGTATCCAAAGAAAGAACTATGGAGATTGAATATGAATCAAAATATAGTATTTTTCACTTTTTTGTTGTTTGCTTATTTTTTTCTCATTTTTTCTTTCACTTTTTGATCTGATTTTTCTTGTAAAGCATGATGAATATGGAACTATGTTTAGAAGATTTATACATATTTAACCTCTATTGAATTGCTAGCTATCTATGGGAGGCTAGGAAGAAGGGGGAAAGGAAGAGAGAAAAATTTGGAATGTAAGGTTTTGCAAGGGTGAATGTTGAAATTTATCTTTACATGTATTTGGAAAAATTAAAAAAAACTATTTAAAAAAAGAAAAAAAATTATCTCATTTGATCTTCACAATAACACTGTAAGGTGGAGGCTATTATTATCCCCATTTTGCTTTTTAGGAAACTGAAACAAACAGAGAATGAAGTGATTTTCCCAGACTCACACATTTATTTGAACTCATGTCTTTCTGATTTCAGGCTTAGGATGCCATCTATTGAGCTACAAATTCTTTTAGGGGGAATGGAAACAAAAAGGAAAGACCTGGTGGTCTTTGTGTCAAGTTATGTGGTAATACTGCAGAGTCTGGAGAGAGTAGCAAGAAGGCAGAAGGTCAAGCCCAGTGGGTCAGAGGAAAGGCATATGGGGAGGGGAAGTTTCATCCTTTTTTTATACAGATTAATCCTACCCCAATCTACCCCCTGGGATTCTGGGAATGGATTCCCTCCTCATCTCTGCCTCTAAGAATACCTACTTTCCACCAAAGTCTAGTTCATGCTCCATTTGCTCCAAACTCAACTGCCAGTCTCTGGTTTCATATTATCATGTATTTATTCTGGATATATTGTATCTACTTACTATATACATGCCATTTCTCCCTATATGATGCAAAAGGTCTGGGATTGTTTCATTTTTTCTTTGTATTTCCAGAGCCCAGCCTATATTTATGCATGAATGGTTAATTAATCAAAATATTAAATTAGACATATTTAATGTGTGTAATATATATGTACATTATAATGTATATATATGTGCTATATATTCTAATATATAATAAATATAATATATATTTAATATGTATAACATATGCTCTCAATAAATGAATTAATGCTGATTCATTGATAGTGAATCTTAATTGGTAGAATACATAGTGAAAAAGCTTACCATCTGCTCCCTGGATTCTGCTGAGATATCACAAAAAAGAAAACTTTTTAGTTTGAATCAGAATGTAATTTTTAAAAAATTTCCTCTAAACTTGGAGTTTGCTTTTATTTCTATCAATAATTATATGAGAAGAGTGGTTGATTTCAAAAAGGTTTTCATATTTAATAGGTAGGAATAATGGAACAGTCAGAAGTCAGGAAACTTCACAGCTGTGCACTTCCTATGGTGTTATGAAGCCAACTATGTGGCTATATCCTCTAGATGTGAATTTATTTATATGTATGTATAAAATATTTATTAATTTCTGCAATATGTTAAGGAGCTATGATTTCTTTGGCACACATCCTGGCTCTTCTTTGCTTTAGCACATGATCTTGGGAGTTGCTATTTGTGGAAATTTGTCACCCTGAGATTAGCAAGACAGGTCCTGTGATGACAGATTTACTGTCCATTACCGGTCCCATATCAAGGTCTTTCAACATGTTAGGACCTGCTGGAGTTTATAATGAGTTGGCTTAGCTTTTGGAGAATTCAAAGTTTTTTCAATGATAAATCAAGATAGAATCTTTGTATAGGAAGAGACTTATTTAATGTATTTTAAATCTATGTGGTATACACCCATACTCACACACATACTATTTATTAATACAATATTCTTAATGCTGAATGAGGCAACAAGGGGTAGTGAAAGAACATTGACTTGTGAATGAGGACATGGGTTCTGTCATATCTCTGACATTATTATTATTAAAAATGATAAAAATCACTAAAATTTATACAAGGTATATATTCCTTATATAAGGTTTGCAAAGTATACTTCATGTTATCTCCTTTCAGCTTCCCAACAATCCTGTGAGGTAGGTGCTATTATTGTCCTTTCCATTTTACAAATGAGTAAACTGAGATTGATGAGATTGAGAGACAAGGTCACATAGATAGAAAATGTCTGAGGCAGAAATCAATTCTTCCTGACTCCAAATCTAACTTTTCATTCAAACTGGGTCACCTATGCTGTTGTTGCTATTGAGTCTGTTAATCATGTCTAATTTCTTGTGATCCCATTTGGAATTTTCTTGGCAAAGATAATACTTCCTTTTGCTCTGCCATTTCCTTTTCCAGCTCATTTTACAGGTGAGGAACTGAGGCAAACAGGGTTAAGTGATTTGTTTAGGGCAACACGGCTAGTAAGTGTCCAAAGCTGATTGAACTCAGGAAGATGAGATACTTCCCAAATATAGGACCAGTCCTCTATATACCACCTAGCGGCTCTGTTGAGTAGCTGTATGACTTTAGCCTAAATAACTACTGCAGGTTTCTTCATCAGTAAAATAAGGGGATTGGACTCAGTGGCCTCTAAGGCTTTTGCCAGACGTATGGTTCTCCATTTCCAGGAAAATATGGTTCTCTATTTCACTGTTTGTTATTGCATCAGCTTTGATTAATTTAGACTGAAAAACAAATAAGAAGAAAAAAAAACTTATATCACATTCTTTTTGTATTTTCACACCAACAATTTAAATTGTTCACACCTTCTAAAAAACAATAGATTTTTAGCTTAGTTGATCAGTAAATTTTTTCTGAGGGTGGAAAAGTAATTAAAGGTAATGTGTTTTATGGGAAGTGAGGCTAAGGAATGGAGGACACATATCTAAGCAATTTTCCCTTCAGGAAAAATTTGGGATTCCCCATTCTCTCTTCAGAAGTCTAGTGGGGCTCTCTAGTTCCATGTATGTAATTCTTCATTCTGAACTTTCATTCTTCACACATTTCTTTGTGTGGATAATAATTCTTGATGTCCCTAGCTCCTTTGGACTCTGAGGCCATGCTGTCTTTTGTTATGACTTTTTGAAACAGATCTGAATACCAGATTTTTGGAATGGACAGAGGGCTAGCCTGGTATCAGGGAAATCTGAGATTACTTTTTGCCTCTAGTACCTTGTTGTTGTTATCGTTTAGACTGTTAATCATGTCTAATGCTTTGTGATCCCATTTGGAGTTTTTTTTTTGGCAAATATACTGGGGGGGTTGTCATTGTCTTCTCCAGCTCATTTTGCAGATGAGGAAATTGAGGCAAACAATCTTAAATGACTTGCTTAGGGTCACATTGCTAGTCTCAAATTGGTTTTGAAACTCCAGGCCTGGAGGTCTATTCACTTAACTATTACTTCTCCTGTTTCTAATATATCCAAAACAATCTCTGAGCCTCATTGAGACTGAATTTTTACAGGGAGTTGTGAATACATAATGGAGGGGGTTTTCAGCATTGGGAGTCCCCCAGGCAGTTCTCCAACATTATTATAGAGAATTGTGAATATACAATAAAGGGAGTTTTCTGCACTGGGAGTTCCCCACATTTCAAAAAACCAAACCATATTGAAATGAAGAACTGTGTAACTGACTTATAAAAATCAATAGATACTTGCATCAGAAGCAGATCAAAGCCTTAATCTTATGCTTGAAATTATGTTGACTATTTCACAAAGAAATGATGGATTTGTTTATAGGAAAAATTGATTTAGCCACCATATATGATGTTTTCTGAGAAGGATGGAGAACTGGAAGAATATAGGTGATGAACCTCACTGAGAACTGCCTAAAATGAGCTTCTTTATTTGGCTAAGACTTTGACCAGATTAATGTTTGATCTACAGATTTTTTCATGGGCATCAGATTTCATATGGATAGTAGATATTCCCTTTCATTTCAGTATTAAATATATATTCCTGTATAAACTAATTAGCACATAAAATTAAAGCTAACAGCAGCAAATTAATGTATGTCCCCATGGCATGGAAATGGAAATTCTTTGGAGAAAAGTTGCTGTAGGTTTGGATTTTTCTTATTGTACTACATATTTCATGCTTTTGTTTTTGTTTCAGGAGCCCTAATATCATGGTGGGCAAGAACCAATTTCAACTGATATTTGATATTACTCAGAGGTGCTATTGTCATGGCTGAGAGACAAGGTTGTTATACAGCTGTTGGCAGGTGTCGGGTTTCTCACAGTTTTACAGCTGTATTTTCTGTTCCCTGGGACTCTTGTGATGTTTATATAGTTCACTCTGTTGGATTTATGGGAAGCTCGTAAACATAACTTTCAGGAATAAGGTTTCTGATATCAGCTCCATATATTGTGTCCATATGTGATTGGTCATGTGTTTACAAGATAAGGCTTTTTTTTTTTTTTTGCTTTTTGCTGAGGCAATTGAGGTTAAGTGACTTGCCCAGGGTCACACAGCTAGGAAGTATTAAGTGTCTGAGACCATATTTGAACTCAGGTCCTCCTGACTTCAGGGCTGGTTCTCTAACCACTACGCCACCTAGCTGCCCCAAGATAAGGTTTTTTGATGAATAGATGTAATCCTTAACAGATATGCCCCTTCTACTCATTGAACTTGTTGAAGGGCATAGATAAAACTTCCGACTTTGTATTTGAATAAATAATTCCATTTGTATTTCTTCAGTTTTTCTTCTTAGGGAAATGGAACTGAAAGTCTTGCTGATTGATTGTACTAAGGATAGGACAGGAAATTACAATGTCAGTAGCATCTTTAAACACAAAAAACCATCTTTTTATGTGAAAACTTCTATTTCTATATGTATATAGATTTAAAAATATGCTTGCCAGATGTATGATACAGTATGTCAGTAGAAATTAACCCATGGGCTGCTTGGAAATTCTTGAGTAAGAAAGTCAATTTAAATTCCATATCCATCCCTAGTCTCTCACCTGGAATTCCTTACCTTTTTCTTTCCTTCAATCTAAACTAGTCATTGCCTTAAACAAGAAAAAATAAAGACTTAACCCTCATCTCTTTCAAAAAGCCCTTCTAGGGGCAGTTAGATGGTGCAATGGCAAGATTACCAGCCCTGAAGTCAGGAGGACCAGAGTTCAAATATGACTTCAGATGTTTAACACTTTTTATCTGTGTGACCCTGAGCAAGTCTCTTAACCCTAATTGCCACACGATGTCACTCCCCTCCCCCCAGAAAAACAAAAACAAAAAACAAGAAGCCACTATAGAGCAACTCTGTCATCTCTCTTAATTTTCCTTGTTCTAGATCTCCTTAAAAGGTACAATTTGGTAATTATTCAGTTTATTGGAGGGTTTGAGCCTTTCTCTGAATATTCTTGAAAAGCTGTATCCAGATAGTACATTTCTAAATAGAGAGGTACTGTACATACACTTAGAAAGGAGCCTGTAAATTAGTTCTTCACTGAAGGATACTTCTTGTAATGTACCCTCTAGTCACCCTCTAGTTTTGTCATCTTGAGAAATTCAAATTTTCATAAATTTAGTTTTCAAATGTGACATATACCTATATATTTTAGTTTGTAATTGTTAATTTTGTTATAAGGGTTGTTGCTTTCTTTTCAGGGTCTCTCTTTTTGGTCTTTCAGATAAGACTATAAAGTTTTTGCTGCTTTCTATTTCTTTTGGATTTTGTGCCTTATACTGAAAGAACTGAGTAAATTCTTGATCTCTGGCTACAAATTTGCTTTTTTTTTTTTTTTTGCTGAGGCAATTGAGGTTAAGTGACTTGCCCAGTGTCACACAGCTAGGGAATGTTAAGTGTCTGAGATCAGATTTGAACTCAGGTCCTCCTGACTTCAGGGCTGGTGCTCTAACCACTGCGCCACCTAGCTGCCCCTCTGGCTACAAATTTGTATAGCTCATGAATCTGAGAGTCAGGAATACCTGAATTCAAATCCAGTTTTAGACACTTACTAGCTCTGTGACCTAAGCAAGTAGTCCCTTAAACTCTGTTAGCCTCAGTTTCCTTATCAGTAAAATGGAGATAATAATAGTACCTCAGAATTATTGTAAAAATCAAATAACATAATAATTGTAAATTGTTTAGTACAGTGACTAGCACAGAGTAAATGCTATATAAATGTTAGCTATTATTATTTTACTTTTTTTAAAAGATCCGAATTAAAAGTTTATTTGAAAGTAACATTTTTACTTTTATTTTAAATTTTCAGTACTATTTTCTTTTTTTCTAAATGCAAGTAAATATCATTTCAACATTTATTTTTGTATTACTTTGTGTTCCAAATTTTTCTCCATCTCTCACTTATATCTTATGTGCAATTCTTTAAAACATGTTTCCATATTTGTTGTGTTGTGCAAGAAAAATCTGACCAAAAGACGGAAAACCATGGGAAAGGAAAAAACAAGAAAAAAAAAAGGTGAAAATACGATGCTTTGATCTACATTCAATCTCCCTAGTTCTCTGGATGTGGATGGCACTTTTTATCACAAGTCTATTGGAGTTGCCTTAAATCACCACATTGTTGAAAAAAGCCAAATCCATCACAGTTGATCATCACACAATCTTCTTGTTATTGTTTATAATGTTGTCTTGGTTCTGCTCACTTCATTCAGCATCAGTTCATGTAAACCTTTCTAAGTTTTTCTGAAATCAGCCTTTTTTTTTCCTGAGGCAATTGGGGTTAAGTGACTTGCCCAGGGTCACACAGCTAGGAAGTATTTAGTATCTGAGGCCAGATTTAAACTCAGGTCTTCTTGACTTCAGGGCTGGTGCTCTATCCACTGAACCACCCAGCTGCTCCTGAAATCAGCTTTTTCATCATAGAACAATAATATTACATTACATCCATGTACCATAACTTACTCAGCCATTCCCAAAGAATGGCTGATGGGCATCTACTCAATGAAAGTAATATTTAAGTACTTGGGTAAAACCTACCAATTTAGCAAGGTTTAGGATGAGTTATCTTGAATAAAGAATACTGGAATTTATAATGGCATTAGAGATTTTGAAAACTGTTTTTAAAAGACAATGTTCAGAAAAAAGAAAATAAAAAAAGACAATGTCCAAAATAGACCCCAATACTGGGGCAGTTAGATAGTGCAATGGAAAGAGCGCTGGCTTTTGAGTCAGGAAGACCTGAGTTCAAATCCAGTCTCAGACACTTATTAACCATTAACTTATTAATTTAGGCAGGTCATTTAACCTACTTTCCCTACTATCTTCAAACAAACTAATTTCTCCACCATCATAAAAAATATTTACTGGATCCATCACTCCTGAGTTAACATCTCAGATCTCTCCTCCCTTTTGTGGCTAAATTCCTTGAGAAGATTGTCTACAGTTTATGCCTCTGATTCTTATCATCATTGCCTTCTTAACTCTCTGAAGTCTGGCTTCTAACCTCATGATTCAACTGAAAAGCTCTTATTTAAAGTTGCCACTGATATCCTAACTGCCATATCTTATGGCTTTCTTAATCCTCATCTTTCTCTATCTTTCAGCAGTCTTTGATGTTGTCTATCCCCTTCTTTTTCTTTATACTCTGATTTCTCTAGGCTTTCCTCCACTCAGATTCTAAGAGCATAAAATATGTTTATGATTGACTTCCTTGCCCTGCAGTTGTCATTGAGGATATTCTTAGGGGCCAGATAACACTATGGCCTAAGCCACTGGTCTTTATAAATTTGTGAGCTAAGAATAGTTTTTGCATTTTTAAATACAATAAAATTCTGTTTTAAAATATTAAAAAAATTCTTAGGTCTAGGATTGTACAAAAACAGATGGCAGCCAGAATTGTCCTTGGGACCATAGTTTGCTGAACCTCTGTCATAGAGTTATTTGATATTTGATATCAAAATGACCACTAAGCACTTTGGGACGTGGACTATTATTATATATATATATGAACTATTGGTTTTTTAGCTTGTTGATGGTGGTTTTATTGGTCTAAAATCATCCCTTTTTGGGGTTTATTGGCTTCTCTTCCAAGTTGAACTATGCTGACCACAAAATAATTAAATGCTAATGATACTCAGAGTTGGAGGTAGAAAAAGTTGTAGGAGGACTAGTAAATCCTCTTAGAACATCCTCCTTTTCTGATGGTCATAAGACTTGGGGGAAATCCAACAAAAATATGGGGAATAAAACAAAAACCATTCAATCATCAAGTATTGATTGAAGTTTTACTATATTCTCCTTTATATTAGGGGCTATCATGTATGTCCAATCAATCATCAAGCTCTGTAGAGTTATTTGAAATAATTCAATCTATTCTCCTTGTTTATCTCAGTGCCACGGTCTTAGACCAAGCTTTTATTATTTCACACAGGTGATACAAGTATAGCAACAATAGTTTCTCTGTCTTTAGTCTCTCCTTTTTCTGATGTAGTTCAACTGTTTTTTGTCGTGTCCTACTCTTCATGACTCTATTTGGTATTTTCTTGGCAAAGATACTGTAATAATTTTCCATTTACTTCTTCGGCTCATTTTATAGATAAGGAACTGAAGGTAAATGTCTTGCCCAGCATCATACAAGTAGTACGTGTTTGAGACTAGATTTGAACTCAGGGAGATGGGTCTTCCTGACTTCAGGCCCTGTATTTTATCCATGTACCACCTATCTGCCCTTTACCTGATGTATCCAATGCCAGATCTCCTGTTAAAGTATTATATTATTAATATCTTTACTGATTGCTCATTGTTTTTCCTGGAAACTTCAAACTCCTTAGCCTCTTTTTAAGGCTTATACCTTTATAACATATCTTTTTAAGGCCCAACCTAAACTTATTAACCACTGTTTCCTCCAATTCTGCCAGCCTGGTCCCACAAATATACTATTCTTAGGTCTGTTCTTTCACTCAGCTCTTCTTTTGTCTATGACATTATTTCTTTCTTCTCCAACTCACCCACTCTTATCTTTTCTTCAAGGCTGAGCTTAAAGTTCCACTTCTTATTAATTTTGTTTAATGTTTAATTGTTGTTTAATTCTTTCCTATCACTGTTGTTGTTCAGCTGTAACTAATTCCTCATGACCCCGTTTGTTTTCTTGACAAAGATAATGGAGTGATTTGCCATTTCTTCTTCAGGTCACTTTATAGAGGAGGAACTAAGACAGAGTTAAGTGATTTGTCCAGGATCACATAGCTAGTGAGTGTCTGAGGCCAAATTTGAACTTGATAGTTTCAACACTCTATCTACCACACCACCTAGTTGCTTCACAATGGACATCTTCAAAAGGATGCTAACTGGTATAGAATGTTATGCAGGGAAATGTTGAACCAGATGGTCTTTGGGCACTCATAAGTGCTAAAATATTATGACTTTATGAAAATTCCTTTCTTAAACATGAATCTTATGTGAAGTTATTTTTTGGGGGAAGTTCTGTTTTCACAATAATAATTTCATTGAATTCAAAATATATTCTTTAAAATCAACATTTATATAGTATTTAGAGACTACCTTGTAGGAAACACTATGTTAATTTAGGATCTACTAATATTCTTGAAATAAGTTTTTTCTAGTTACAAAATACGAATCATTTGAGCCTTTCCCATAGAAAAATCCTTTGAGCCTATTTAAGTGCTTGGAAATTCTTTACCTCTGGTAATATGAATATAATAGTTAGTATTAATTAATTAATTAAATCATGGAAATCCAATATTCTTTCAATGGGCAGCTCAGAACATTTGGCTGTAAATCAGGAAATACTTCATTATCCAAGTCAGTATTTGGTGAACCAAAGAGTAAAGAAAAGTCCCAAGGGGAAGGGGGACTTTCTAAATAGGCTGCTTCATGCTGCTTCATGTTTTTTTTTAATGTTCTATTGTATATCTATTTTGTTACATGTCTCCCAATTACCTCTTTTTCTTTCTTTCTTTCTTTTCTTTTCTTTTCTTTTTTTTTTTTTTTTGCTGAGGCAATTGGGGTTAAGTGACTTGCCCAGGAAGTGTTAAGTGACTGAGATCATATTTAAACTCAGGTCCTCCTGACTTAAGTGCTGGTGCTGTATTCACTACACCAACTAGTTGGCCCTCCAATTACCTCTTAATCTGATTGGACTTGAAAGTGTTCTTGAGAGTGTTCAGCCAAGATTTAATTCTTTATGTAAAAACAAACATGGGGCAGCTGGGTGGTGCAGTGGATAGAGCACCAGTCCTGAAGTCAGGAGGACCTGAGTTCAAATTTGGTCTCAGACACTTAACATTCCCTAGCTGTGTGATCCTGGGCAAGTCACTCAACCTCAATTGCCTCAGCAAAAAGCAAAAAACAAACAAACAAAAAAAAAAAAACACAAATAAGCACGTCTATCTCATTAATATGCAAATTTCCTTTCTTCTTTAATAAATAGTAAAATTATATGTGTACTAAAGAATTGTTTTAAAATAAATTTCTTTATGATTAATTACCAATAGATGTTTGATTCGTATGCCTATTTTATATATCTATATACCTTTTCTTGGGCAAAAGGGGTCTCTAATAGAAAAAAGTTTAAGAAGACTTGCTCTAGGCAATTCTCTGACTATATGTTTCAGTGAAGATAGATTTCTAGCTACATGTTACCCAAAGTGACAAGGGCAACAAGTGGTAGAAAAGATATCATTAGGAAATTTATGACTAGAAGGGGTGAACTAGGTGTGTTTTGAGAGGGAGAACTTGATAGCCAGATGATTGTACAATTAGGTAAATTTGGGTCAGGTTCAATTACTGTAGATGGAGGGAAATCCCTAATGACCCCTAGTCCAATTTTTGCTCTGCACTATTCATAATTTTAATCATTAACTTGGATGAAGCCATGGAAACCATGTTGTCATTTTCTGAATTCAGAAAGTTGGGAAGGGATAGATTAATAAGTTAAGTAACAGAATATGGATAGAAAATATTTCATATTGTTATAATATTTATAATAATTATTATTATATTATATTATGTAATTATAATATAATAAAATAATAATTGTTATAAGTACAAGTTGAATTTTATAAGATGGATCTTAATAATGCTAAATGGAAAATTACAGAATCAAAGACTGAAAAAACTAGGTTTTTTTTTTCCTATTTCAACTAGGAATCCCCTCTCTAACATCCCTAGCAAGTGATCATACATCATAAGGAGGGGAAATCCACTACCTACAAAAATAAATTGTGACAGTATAGGGTGGGGGAGGCATGATCAATTGAATAGGAATTTTAGTGGAATGCAAGCTTAAAGTGAATCAAAAACATGATATGGGAACCCCTCAAAAGGCTAATGTGAGTTTTAGACAATGTAAGTTAGGGACATAAGGACCAAGGGTCTAAGTAAATCACTTACCTTTTTTGGTCTTCAGTTCCCTCATTTGTATATTGAGAAGGGAAGCAGTCTCAGTGGCTCCAAGGACCCCTTTTAGCTCTAAATCTATAATCCAATGATACAATAGTCACTCTGCTCTGGTTAGGCCACATCTCAAGTGTTGCATTCAGTTCTATGTGCCTTATTTTAGGGAAAAAAATTGACAAATTAGAATAAATCCAGAGCAGGGTGATGGGGGTGATGAGAGGATCAGAAACTATGTCAAGATTTGGTGGTAAGAACAGGGAAATTTTAGAGAAGAGCAGACTTAGGGAAAAGGATTGTGGCAATCTAGAAGAATTTAAGAAATTATCATAGGAAGGTTAACTTTGATTTGTTTAACTCCAAAGGGTAGAACAAAGAAAATGGTAGAAGTTGTAAAGGGGCAGATTTTGGCTTGATATGATGAGAAACCTCCCCAGAATATGAAGTGTCCTCCAAAAACTGAACAGCTGCTTGTAAGGGATAGGAAGGGATTCCTTTTAAGGTAAAGATTTTAGCTCTGGAGTCCTTTCCAATTATAAGACCCGTAATCCTGTGAATAATTTTGTAAAGTTACTACTGACCTTTTGATTTTTCTGTATCCTATTTATGTGTAAACAGCCATGACCTAGTTTTCTTTTGTATGAAATCAATTTTTGGAAACTGTGTCATAAAACAGATGGTTGTTAAGTGGGTAGTGTTTCCCTAGGAACAGGAATAGGAATAATGTTATAATTGGGTGTTACATTCCTAAATAAGAACTTGGCTTCCAAATAAATCATAGATATGCCCTCTAGTATTTGATAAAAACAAATATACATAAAGCTCCATTATAATTAAAAATGATAAAATATGCTATAAGTTTCATAAAATGAATATACCTGTTGATTACATAAGGATTTCTGATGTAATATATGTTGCTTTTACAGCATTTTAAAAAGCACATTAGTGTTTTCGATTTGACCTAAAACTATTACGCTAGCTGTAACCATTAATGAAGCATTAAATAATACTTTTTTCAGCTTTCCTAAAACTTAGAAGGGCATTTTGATGATCCATGTCTCTTTAAAAAGCTATTTAAGAAACTTTGAGCTGATGTCTTATTTATCTCCCCATAGAATTTCCTCTAGCAAGTGGAGGCTTGAAAAATTCCTTCACTTTCTTTATCTCTGCTTCAGAACTATGTCCCATTCAGGAGAGCAAGAAGGTGAGATTGCACTTCCCTCAGGCTTGTTCTGTCAGGTAGATCAGATAGGACATGTTATGAACACTTCACTATTTCAAATCAATCAACCAACCAACAACTTTTTATTAAGAGCCTACTCTGAGTTAGATACTCGGCTAGGTGCTAGAAGTATATATATATTGTTGTTGTTCAGTATTGTCTGACTCTTTATCATCCCATTTGTAGTTTTCTTGGCAAAGATACTGGAGTGGTTGGCCATTTCCTTCTCTAGCCCATTTTACAGATGAGAAAGTGGAGGCAAACAGGGTTAAATGACTGCCCCAGAGTCATACAGTAAATTATCTGAAGTAAGATTTGAACTCATGAAGTTGAATCTTCCTGATTCCAAAATCAGTATTCTATTTACTATACCATCTAGCTGACCCCTGCTAGAGATATATAGGTAAAAATCAAAACAAATTCCATTTTCAAAGAATTGAATCTGTAGTTTTTTGGTTCTTTTTGTATGGGGGTAGGGGAGGTGGATACACTTTCCACTGGTGCCCATCTCAAAACTTTGTTACTTAAGTGGAGAGTTGTGGCTAAAAAAACCTCATCATTTGAACATGCATTGAACCTGGCACAGTGAGACTCAAAATTTATCTAGGCTGATCTTTTGGGCAACAGATATTCATTTCTCCATTCTTAAACTCTTTTCCAGGTTGGTAGGACCTAGGACAGGTTGGATTGTACTAATAAAACCATTGAGAACCCAAAGTCCCTTCGACACCACCATGAGGTAGAATGGTACATAGATGGCACATGAAATAGGTCAGGAAAAGTTCCTGAAGGGATCAACCCTGGTGAAATAATGCTTTATCTTACACAATATGTCTACTCAAGATAATATTTCCTCTTGTGGCTAAGACATATTGGTCTACGTGCTCCTTTGTTTCTTGACTTTCTATGTGTCTGGACAGCAACTTAGTTATTTTTTTCAAAGCAAGAGTTTCAGATCAAATGAAGACTATGAGGAAACAGGTCATTTGTGACAATATTATCATTTCTCTTCACATTTTGCTAACAGTTTAAAGCACTACTTACTTCCTTCAAAAGCATACAAACTAAATCATTATCATTGACACCACATTTCAGAATGTCTTTAATAGAATTGCTAAACATTCAAGTAGCTTATTCTTTCTCACCTAGCTCCTCTGCTTTGGGATTTCTCTTACTTTTCCACCTTTCCCCTTCCCTTTCCCCCCTTTCAGGTTTTTTTGTGTGTTTTGTCCCCCAGATTTAGATTGTCTTGAGGGGAGGGACTAGGTTTTTTAATTTGTCTGTTTTTTTTTGTATTTTGTATTTACAGTGCTTAGTACAGTGTCTGCTGCTTGATAAATGTTTACTATTATCAATAAACATTTATTAAGTCCCTGTTATGTGAATGAATGAAAGAAGAAAGCATTTATTGAGTATTTACTATATGCAAAGTTTTTAAGTACTGAGGAACCAATAGAAAAGGTCTGACAATCCCTGCTCTCAAGAAGTCATGTTCTAAAGAGGAAGACCACATGTATGGGAGATTTCAGCTACAAGTCAGATGGAAAGATACAATGATCCTTAGGGTACAACAGCAGCAAAGTATATGATAATACCTCTTTTAAAATATTATTTCTATGATAAAACTCAGCCTCTAATGGTGAACCATTTGATAGTGACAAGAACCTTCTTTTCTGGATTTTCAGTAGCTATGGCTGGAGTATCTGCAGGAGCAGCTGCCAGGCTGCTCCACAGAGCACAACCTCCCCAGATGTTGTTTCCCAGGATGATGTCAGAGGGCACTGGGCTGGAAACATGGCTATTTTCAAAGTTCTTGAGTTCAGAGTTCTGACCTATCTCCATCAAGGTCTATGCAGAGATGGTGGTCAATATGATGATAATGGTTTGGCTTGCCTGGCACTTGCTGACTCCTGTCTCTCCCCCTGGGGATCTGGCTGCTTCAGCTAAGCTGACTTGCCTACCTTGTATATGGGATGGCTGGTCCCTGACTTGATTCCTTAGTTTTTGATCTTTGAATTTCCTTTCTGGCAATACTGCCTAACATTGTCCCATACTTTGGCATTGGATTTCCTTGGTAGCTGCCAGATATGTTAGTAGGTATCTGAGGAAAAGACAAAGATTTTTTTGAGAGTAGTACAGAGGACAATCTAATGGTGGGTGCAATGGGTTCAGATTTGGCCCTTTCCCAAAAGAATGGGTACTCTTCAAGGGGAAAGGGATCATGGGGAAGGCAGTTTAGTGATGGGGCTGGGTGAGGGAAAAAAGTCATGCAGGCTGACAGAAGAGAGAGAGGGACTACCTTAGGGAGGAAATATTCCCCCCAGCCTCTCCAGGGCTTAGAGAGTATGTTATCTGCCTAATTACACTTCTGGTCATAACCCAGCTTTGAACTAGATTGTGATCTCATGTGCCCAGCAACCTTGTGCCAGATACCTCTGGCTACAGTTGACAGTAATATCACAGTGCAGCTTTCCTTGCTACTTGACCCCAAGCAAACTGTGAAGTTGACATAGGTTGTCTAAAAGGCTCTGCCCTCTTCTTTGTGTATCCCTTTTCACCTTTTAGCTTTCTTCCTTTGCCCAGATATTCAATGCTCACACCTGTCCTATCAGGTGAATAATAGAGCTGATGAGTCACAGACATCTTAGTGTGAATTAGTTTAATGTGCTTCTTCATTCAGGAATAGTTTCATGTTAAGACTATAGGAAAAGGAACCCAGAGAAATGAAGCTTTAATATCAGAACTTCAGCCCCTGCAACATGTGGGTGGAGATATTTTCAGGCAAGAGGGTCTTTCTCCAGCTCTCATTATACAGCACAAACAAGCATAGCCTCTGCCTGTACCTAAGGCTGACATATTTTTATTTCTAGCATTGAACATTCCCAAGCTGTCAAATTCCTAGTGCTTTGGAAAGTGTCCACAAGAGACAAGAGATGTGCATTTTAAGTAGATCAGACTATATAATGAAGAAGACAAGCAAATGGAATCAAATCCTTCTCTGAGTACTACTTATAGTAACAGTCTCTGCAGGTGCTAAACACTCCTGCAGGTAGGTTTTGTTTGATTGTAGGATTGGAAATGGAGTCTCTTTGCTCATAATGAGTATTTGCGTAACCTTTGAACTTGTCTATGTTCAAGGCAATGTTGATCTGGTTCATAAATCTGGAGCTAGAAGGAGCTCCCACAGGCTATCTGGTTTATCCCTCTCTTCCTATATTTTACAGATAAAGAAACTGTAAAAAGATGTTAAGCAAATTTCCAAAAGTTAACAAAAATACTAAATGTCAGAGGCAAAATTTGTATCCCAGTATTTTGATTCTAGAAAAATGTTATTTTTATTATGTGCCATGATACCTCTCTGTCTTCTGTAAATTTATTGTCAAATAAACAAAGTCTAATAGCTTCTTGTCAAATACCACTTCCCCCCTCCTTCATTTCCTCCTTCCCCCTGCTCTCCTTCCCCTTCCTCCCCTCCCTTTGTCCTTGACATTTTTCTTCCCCTTCCCACTTCACCTCCCCCTTGATTATATTGAATTGCAAAATTTATTATTACAAAATTCCCGCAGATAGTGAAAGTTGTACATGGACTTATTCTTTTTACTAAAGCTTTTTATTTTTCAAAACACATTCATGGACAATTCTTCAACATTAGCCCTTGCAAAACCCTGTGTTCCAATTTTCTCCCCCTTCTCCCATGCCCTCCCCTAGATGGCAAGTAGTCCAATATATGTTAAACATGTTAGAAATATGTTAAATCCAATATATGTATGCATATTTATGCAATTATAATTTCACACAAGAAAAAAAAGAGAAGCAAAATAAAATGAAAACAAAAACAAAAAGAGTGAAAATGCTATGTTGTGAACCACAACTCAGTTCCTACAGTCCTCTCTCTGGGTATAGATGCCTCTCTTCATCACTGAACATTTGGAAATGGTTTGAATCATCTCATTGTTGAAGAGAGCAATGTCCATCAGAATCGATCATCATATAATCTTGTTGCCATGTACAATGATCTGATTCTGCTCATTTCACTCAGCATCAGCTCATACAAATCTCTCCAGGCCTCTCTGAAATCATCCTGCTGGTCATTTCTTTTTTTTTTATAAAGCTTTTTATTTACAAAACATATGAGTGATTTTTCTACATTGACCTTTGCAAAAACTTTTTTTTCCCAAGCTTGTCCCCTCCTTCCCCCCACCCCCACCCCTAGATGACAGGTAATCCAATACATGCTAAATAGGATAAATTATATGACAAATACAATACATGTATACATATCTATACAGTTATCTTACTGCACAAGAAACATCAGATCTAGAAAACGAAGAAGAAAAAAACAACCTAAGAAGGAAAACAAAATGCATGGAAATATTCACAGAAAGCGTTAAAATGCCGTGTTGTGGTTCACACTCAGTTCCCACAGGCCTCTCTCTGGATGTATATGACTATCTTCATCACTAAACAACTGGTTTGAATCACATCATTGTTGAAGAGAACCATGTCCATCAAAATTGATCATCATATAGTCTTGTTGCCATGTACAATGATCTGATTCTGCTCATTTCATTCAGCAGCAGTTCATGCAAGTCTCCCCAGGCCTCTCTAAAATCATCCTGCTGGTCATTTCTTACAGAACAATAATATTCCATAACATTCATATACCATAATTTATTCAGCCATTCTTCAATTGTTGGGCATCCATTCAGTTTCCAGTTTCTAGCTGCTACAAAAAGGGCTGCCACAAACTTTTTTGCACATGTAGTTTCCTTTCCCTCCTTTAAGATTTCTTTGGGATATAAGCCCTATTCTTCTTCATTAAAATTTTTTTTTGAAAAATAGTCATTTAAAATCTTTAGCTTATTTTAATAAATAATGACTGATTTTTGAAACAGATAATAGAAGCTATGAAGAATTAACTTGTGTTAATTTAATGATAAAATAATGTAGTTTCTTTGAGTAAAAAAGTTCTTAAACAACCAGGCAGTTGATCTGTTTATTATTATGTTGCTTATTATTTCTTCTTCTTATTTATCATTTGTGCAATCATTAATAATAATAATATTAAAATGATGATAACCTAAACTTGCTTCTTCTGGATAGTTAGAAATCAGTTCCTTGAAAGATTAAGATTTTATAATGGATGCTCAAAAATTTTCTGACATACTGAACATTTAATTTTACCTCTTGCTTTGAAAAATCTTACAGTTGTTAGCAGGTATCAAATGCCTAAAAAGGTATTGCTTGCAGAAAGAGAAGTTGTTATCAGTAAAACACATAAAGGGAAATATGATTTAATGGTACATGAAGAAAAAAACAATAGAACTAAATTTTAAATGGCACGTACTGTAGGTGGAAAATGAGAGAACAATCTGCCTTGAAACAATGTTAAATTATAAATGCTAACCACTATTATTCTCTATGTGGGAAGGAGAGAGGATTAAAAAAAAAACCCAAATCATTAAGTCCTTGTGGATATGATCTATTCAACCTTATTTTTTTTCCTGAAAAGAAAGAGATAGAGATCATGATAGTTTTAAAGAAAAATAAATATTTTGATTAGGATTCATCTTCTGAAGTCAATTAAAATGATATTGCTTTATTTGAAGCCCTGATGGTAAATAGTTAGCTCTTTGTTGAAAGAGTAAATGAATAAAGCACAGAAATTATCTGAAATTTTGATTCACTTCATTGTCTTCATTTTTTGTGCCTTTCAATTAAAATTATTCCTCATTTATCTATATTACTTATTCTCCTATATATTCTTTCTTGTTACTTCATCTAGTCATTCTACTCCATTCTCTCTAAGGGTAGAACCTCTAAGAGACTTTTATGGCCCCTTTGTAAAGTATCATATCTGTCTTTGATTCAGTCACAGACAATCTGTTGGCAGATTTTTTCTCAACTTGGCTGTAATCATCACTCACCTTCTGACTATAATAATATAATAATTACCTATAGGCACTGGCTGTCCATAACAAGCAGACCCTATAATAGAATAATTTCTTCTCTAGGACTAGTATTCACCAACCCTATTCATAAATATTGCATATGATGATTTCAGAGACAAAAGGATTTAAGTCAGCATATAGCCTGGTACAAAGGCTGGCACTGATGGCATCTGCATAAGGGATATTAAATAAGGGGATAGTTGAAGGAGAGATACATGATGTAGATTTTAATGATGAGCTGTAGGGCAACAACAGTGATGAGAGATTTTAGTCTTGCACATCTAAAAATTCTTAGGTACCCTTGGGATTGGCAATTATGACAAGTTAAGATTTCTTTTGTCTTATATCCTTGATTTTCCTCATTCCCCCCCCAAAAAAAAATCAAACCCTACAAGCTTCTTAGAACTTCTTGTGATTGTTAGTTTTTTAAAAACTCCCATTCTTTTTAAATTTTTCTTTCCCTAGTTATATTTAAAGACAATTTTTAACATTCATTTAACAAAATTTTTGCATTCCAAATTTTCTCTCCTTCTTTCCCCTCCCCCTCTCTGAAACATAAGTTATACATGTTTGTGATTCTTAGTTTTGAGATGTCTTTTTAGACTGAAGATGGTTGATACACTCACTGCATGAGTGTGCTGGATTTTAAACTAGAGTTCATGAATTCCAATCTTGGCTCTACTACTTTTATAGTTTTGAGTTTCTTCATTTCTAAAATGAGGAGTTGGATAAGATGGCTTCTAAATGTGTGATCTTTTTTGCTATAAAACTCCTTCTAGTTATGAATGCATGTTCTCATCTGTAAAGTCCAAATCCCTTGATTTAATCTATTTCTAGATTTGGATTTGTTAGCATCATCACATTCTTAGCTTTGACCTTCATTAGACCTTCTCTGGAATTTGCCCCTGCAATGGTACTTAGAGGAGAGTTCAATCAAATAATCATTTATTAATGATCAAATTAAGCATTTATTAGTGTGTCAGACATTGTGCTACTCACAAAAGATACAAAGGCAAAATGAAATAGTTCCTGCCCTCAAATAACTTACATTATTTTGAAAGAGACAATATGGGCATATTTGTATGCCAAATGTATACAAAATAAGTGCAAGGTGATTATGGAGTAAACACCAGTGGTTTGAAGGGGATGTGGATCACAAAAGCGCTCAGGTTGAAGGTAATCTTTGGAGCATATATTTCAAAGAAACTAGGAATTTTTTAGCTTCTTTTTTTAAAATTGAAGCTTTTTATTTTCAAAACAATATGCATGAATAATTTTTCAACATTAATCCTTGCAAAAACTTGTGTTCCAATTTTCCCCCTTCCCCATCCCCTCCCCTAGATGACAAATAATACAATATATGTTAAACATGGTAGAAATATATATACATATGTATTTATACAATTATCTTGCTGCACAAGAAAAATCAAATCAAACAGGAAAATAATGAGAAAGAAAATAAAGTATAAGCAAACAAAAACAAAATGAGTGAAAATATTATGTTGTGAACCACAATCAGTTCCCACAGTCCTTTTTTGGGTATAGATAGCTCTCTATCACAAGATCATCGGAATTGGTCTGAATCATCTCATTGTTGAAGAGATCATTGTATAATCTTGTTGCCATTTACAATGATTTCCTGGTTCTGCTCATTTCATTTAGCATCAGTTCATGTAAGTCTCTCCAGGTCTCTGAATTCATCCCGCTGATCATTTCTTACAGAACAATAATATTCCATAACATTCATATACCATAACTTATTCAGCCATTCTCCAATTGATGGGCATTTACTCATGAAACTAGGAATTTTAAGAGATATGAGTGAGTGAGAAAAATTCAGAAATGGAAGATATATCATTGTATGTGAAGAACGGAGAGAATGTCACTTTGACCGGATAATATGGATAATAATACTGGAAAAGTAGATTGGAGCTAGGTTGTAAAGAACTTTAAATACCAAAGGAGTTTGTATTTGATCCTAGAGAGCCAATGGAATTTGAACAGTGCCATCAATCTCATTCTGCTACAGTCCTTATTTATTTTCAATCTAGAACCTGCCTTAGGGGTAGGTTTTCATAATATAATGTATAAAAAAAGATAGAAATAGTTGTAGTGATGACACTAAGGGTAAATACGGGCACCAGAATGGACAAGCAGGATTGGAGAAGGATCAGAATTAAAGTATACAGGTATCAGCATTAAGCAGGGTCTGAACTCAGTAGTAGGACACTGAGAGGGGCTGACAGAAACAATAAGCAGGTTGAATTGGGCTGGTCAGGGCAGGAACAGTGAAAAAGGTGGGCCAGATAAATAGGAGAATGGCAATAAGCTGAGGTCAAAGGAGACTGGAGTTGAAGCCAAAGATCTTAAATAACAACTAGAGTGTCCTCTAGAAGCTTTTTTATTCCTGGAGAATTTAGAGAGCCTTCTATCTACAACAGCTATAAAACTTCTCTTGAGAATGTTACCTCAGGGTCATTATCTTATCTAGCAAAAGGACTCCATACTGTCTACCTGGTCTCTCTTCCACCTTGTGGGTGTTGTATTCTTCTTCCCTATCAGCATCAGAACACGGTGCTGCTTCCTCTAGGTACAAGGAGAAATAGCCACAGGGCTAGATATATAAACTGATTTTGTTGGGTACCATGTCTCCCCTGTGATTCTCTTCTCCTCAGAGACTGGGATCATGACATCTGAGTTTTCTGCCACTGACTCTGTGGCTTACTGGACTTTGGATCCTGCTTGTATACTTTCTTGGATTGCACCTAAAATGACTGCTTTGGACCCAGACCTTTGCTTGCCTAGATCTATAGAGCTTCTGCTTACTTTTCTCTATCTTGACTAACCTCCATTGATTTAAAAACCTTGTTTGCTCAGCCCATGTAACATTGCCCCAGCTAATGTCCTTTCACAACAATGTCAGGAATGCATCATAAACAGCCCCTAGGACAGCATCAGGAACAGCCCCCCGCCCCTCCACTCTGTAACATTTGCTGATTACCCAGGATATCCCAAGGCATAACCAGCTTGTAGGTTGTGAACAAGAACTATTTCAATGTTAACCCTGACCATCTACTAGAAGCTTCCTACTTAACTGAATTTTTGGTCCTAGTAACTCTTATCAAGGTTTGTGCCATTCAATCAATTAACCAATAACCATTTATTAAGCACCTACTTTGATTCAGGTTTTGTCCTAGGCACTGGTGATATAAAGACAAATGAGAAAATAGTCCCTGCCCTCAAAGAGCTTACAGTTTAACCAGGGGAAATATCAAGTATAGACAAAGTATGTACAGACTCCAGACTCTGTCATGACACTTAGGGGGCACTGAAGACAATATTGGACTTCTTTGCAAAGGCAGTTCAATTCAGCTATATAATACATCCCACTATGTGCTAGGCACCATTCTGGGCATCAGAGGTACAGACACAAAAATTAAAGTCTGTTCCCTCAAGAAGCTTACATTGTATGTGTGTGTGTGTGGGGGGGGCTGAAGAGGAGGGGAGAATAGGTGACAACATGAAAATGTTAAGTAAATACCAAATATTTGAGGAGGAAGAAAGCACTAATAACTAGGGAGTCAGAGATGTAGGGAGCTAAGACAAAGCAAGAAGTCATATTAATCAGGAACTTAAAGGAAATTTAAAATTTTCAGAAATTGGAGTGAAGGAGTGCTTTCTAGGCATGGAAGAAAACAATCTGAGAAAGGACACAGATATAGAAGATGGAATGCTGAGACTGGATGCAGAGTGAATGACATGAATCTGTTGAAGTAGATTGGAGCCAGACTATGGAGGTTTTTGTGTTCTAGACTGAGGAGATCTTTATTTAAATCCTAAAAGCAATAAGGAAATGTTTGAGTAGGAGAATGATATAGCAACAATTAGGTCTTAAAAAGGCTCTTTTGGCAGCTGTGTGAAAGAAGAACTAAAGCAGAGAAAGGTAAAGAAAGAAAACCAAATAGGAGATTATTTCACTAATATCCCAGAGAAGAAGTGACAAGTACTGAGAAATGTTAGCTAGAAGTTAGAAAGAAGGGAATAGATGAAAGATATGTAGCCATAAAATTAACAAGAATGATTGGACATAGGTCACAAGGCAAAGGTCAGAAAATGATAGAATCATAGGATCTTGGAATAGGAAGGAACTTCAGAGATCATCTTGTCTAATCCATATCTAAACTATATTTTCCTCCTCAGTGTGAGTGACAAATGGTCACCTACCTTTTGTGAGATGTCTGATGAGGAGCTCACTACATGTGGTGTTGTTTAGTCATTTCAGTCATGTCTGACTCTTTGTGATCCCATTTGGTTTTTTTTTTGTCAAAGATATTGCAGTGGTTTGTCATTTCCTTCTCTACCTCATTTTACAGATGAGGAAACTGAGGAAAAACAGGGTCAAGTGACTTGCACAGGAGCACATGACTTTCCTCAGATGCACACAGCCAGTAAGTATCTGAGCCTGGATTTGAACTCAGGTCTTCCTGACTTGATGCCTGACACTATATCCACTGTGCCACCTAGTTGTCCCCTCTTATCTATTTAGGCAGACTATTTATTACACATTTGGATAAGTTCTAAGCTTTTTGTTATCAAACCTTAATTTGCCCCTTTGCTGGTATTTTGCTACCTCCCTTCACAGACCAAATATCTAATTTTTTCAAAGGATGCTCAAAGGAAAAGATATTTTTCTTTTCTTTTCTTTTGTTTTTACTATTCTTGTTGCATTCTTTTAGATGCTTTGAAGCTTACCAATGTCCTTCCTAAAATGAGGTACCCATTACTGCAAATACAAATTAAATAATGGAGCTTCTCCTAATGTTGTATTGTTCATCCTTCATTTTTGAATAGGATCAATATCATAGAATGATCTCCCTCTTTTTCTCTCACTAGTACTTTATTTTTTCCAAATAACATATAAAGATCGCTTTCAATGTTCATTTTTGTAAGATTTTGAGTTCCAAATTGCATTCCCATTTTATATATGTGATGTTGATTTTTCTTAATCTAAGTGTAAGGATTTATTTTTCCTACAAATTTCATCTTATTAATTTGATATTCTAATGTCATTTATTAAGCCTACTTGTTCGAGGCACTATGCTAGGAATAAAAAAGAATAAAATGAGGCAATCCCTATGCTACTGGGGGAAACAACAAATACACAGAAATATATGCAAAAAAATTTCTTGGGTGAAGGTACTACTAACTGGAATCAGAATACAGGAAGTAAAACTTGAGCTGAGCTTTAAAGGAAACTAGAAATTCTTTGAGAAGATGATGAGGGAAAGCATTCTAGGATGGAACCAGAATATACAAAGACCTGTAGATGGAAGAGAAAATGACATCATTAGGTAAGTCAATTTATTGGAATATGGTATATGTGAAGGAGGGTATTGTAGAAAAGACCTGGTAAAGTAGAGTAGAGTTAGACCGTCTTTCTAGAAAAAGAACTGATAAATAGAAGTCTATATAGGATGATTTTACATCTATATACATATTTATTTCTGATGGTACACATTCATTAAGGAATGAAAAAAAGAAATTTACATGATAACTTTATTATATATTTGAAAGGAATAGCAAGCTGTACAGATTTGCAGTTTCATGAGCAGTCATTTTTTTATTATGCTATGTTATGGAATTACTTGTTTTACTTTATAAATTAAAATAAAATAAATAAAAATTAAAAACAAAATATAATCGGAGTTTGTTTTTTATCCTTAGTATCTTTTTATTTTTCTATATTGCTTAGCTCATTACATTACATATTGTAGGTATTTATTAAATGTTTATAAAAATTCCACTGAAGCTTCTTGAATAGGGAAATAACATGTTCAGATCTGTGCTTTAACAATTTAATTTGGGAGTGATATGATGGATTAATTAGATAGGGTGAGAGATTTGAGACAGGGGACTGATTAGGAGGCCATTACAATAGTTCAACTAACAAGTAAGGAAGGCCTGAAGTAGAGTGTTGTGGAGAGACTGGAATGCATGCCAGACACTTAGGATCTTGACTCTGGGAATATGTTAACTATTCCTTCCAACTCTTGGTAATCCTGTAATATTTACCTTTGTTTGAGCCATTGTTGTTGTTGTTTGTCCTTCATTCTGGAAGAGGACCAATGACATCAGGAGTTTGATGTCTTGACTTGTAAGTGACTTGGATTTCAGTGAGACAGAGCTGTGCAAAGTCATTATCTCCTTCAGAATCATCCAAGTTCAGAGGCAAGACATAGGTCAAGATGACTAGCAATGGCCCTAGTTACAGTAGGAGATCTTGACCTTTGATTAAAATCTTAAATAACAAAGACCAAGCCAGATTCTTGGGACATTCCAGCAGAGACTTCTTTTCAAATTAATAATTAATCATTAAGGTCTCCTCTTTGGGTCCAAGTATTCAATTACTTCTGAATCAACCTAATTATTTAAGAACCTAGTCCACAATTCTCTTTCTTGTTCTCATTACTACCATAAAAGATCTTATTAAATGCTTTGCTAAAATTTGGGCGAACTATACCTTAGAGTATTCTCCTTATCTACAAGTCAGGTAAACCTATCAGCGGAGCCAGTGATCATCTTGTGGTTATAAATATGAGTGAAAAGATGATAGTGCCTTCAGTAAGAATAGGGAAGTTTGGAAAAGAGGTTGGTATAGAAGGAAGATAATGACTCTTTGATGTAAGGCTCCTGGGAAATGATTGTATTATATATGATGTTGCTTAAGTTGGAGAAAAACTCATTAACTAGTTAGCTCACATTTTTCCTGGAGAAAATTTTATTCTTTTGGGCTGCTAGGCAAATGCTCAAATATTCTCTGATTGAGTTGGCAATGTGTTCTTAGTCTATAATATGCTTCATGACATGAAGACTACAAATTTCAGTTAAAGATAACTCCATGTGGTTCCCCAAACTGGATAGTCCTAAGATATTTGTCCTGACTTGTCAAAGTCTAGTATATGTTCCACACCCTATGCCTGCATGGACTGCCCATCCCTGATGACCTCAATAAGTCACTTCCCTTTCCACTGTTCAAAGATCTGAAACCCCACCTTCTTGCCTCAGCCTTTCCCAAAGAGCTGAAAGCAAAGCTGCAGTTTCCACCCAATATTATCCTGCTGAGCATGACTTTTTCCACAACTAACTCCACCAAACCAAATCCCCATACATTGATATCAGTGGTTTATTTGGTAGATTTTGCTGATAGTTGTCATTCATTTTTCTATTCTAAGAACCTACAGTATAAAATACAATGTTCCAGGTGATTTAGGGGAATTAGAAAGGTCCTTCTCTCCAGTGAGCTTAAAATCTACTTGGTGTGTGTGTGTGTGTGTGTGGGAAACACACACACACACACACACACACACACACACACACACACACCCCACACACACACCCAGGGAGGGAGAAGGGGAGGAGAGGGGGAGAGATAGAGCAGATACTTAGTTAAGAAAAATACTAATGAAAGTTCCTTCTGTGTGTTTTCTTGCCTTTTGGATTATAAACTCTTTGAAGACTAGGACTGTCTATTTTATATTTCTAACCCAAGCACTTAGCACTTGGCACAGAATAAGCACTTAATAAATGTTTATTGACTGAGTCGATTGCCTGTTTGGCCAAGGTCTTGCTTTTTATACTTATAAAGTTGATTTTTCTTCTTTTTTTCTGAGGCAATTGTGGTTAAGTGACTTGCCTAGGGTCACACAGCTAGTGTGTTAAAGTGTTAAATGTCTTGAGGTCAAATTTGAACTCAGTTCCTCCTGACTTCAGGGCTGATACTTTATGCACTGCGCCATCTAGCTACCTGGAAGTTGATTTTTTTCAAACCATGTTAAAACTTTGTGTCTAATCTGATTAAATTTCTTCTTAATTGGCTCATGTTTCTATCTTGACAAGATTACTTTGGACCTTAACTTTGTCATTCAATGTGTTAACAAGCTCTTAGCTTTGTGTCACCTACATTCTAAGTTATTATTAAACAGCACAGGGTACATATCCTTGGGTTGGTTATTTCACTGAAGAACTTTTTCCAAGTTAACTTCAAACCATTATTTACTCTTCTTAAGGGTCAGGCCATTGAATCAGTACTGAATCCATCTCATTGAACTGTTGTTTTTTTCACACCTCTCCCATTTGTCTGAAAAAAAATAGCACTTAAGTCTTTCTCACTTTTACTAAAATCTAGGTAAATATAACTATAGGTTTCCCCAACCTACCAGTCCAGTAATCTTAAAAAATCAGAAATGATGTTGGTTTTTCATAATCTGTTCTTCATGAAGCCATATTGGTACTTCTTGGTCACTGCTTTCTCTTCTAGATGTTTATTAACTAATTTCCATGATTTGAAGTCAAACTTGTTGGACTATAGTTTGTAGACTACATTATTATTTTTTTTAATCAAGGTATTTCCTCTTCCCTAATCCTATGGCAACTATCCTGTTTTCTACGACTTTTTAAAGAATATTGAAAATAATTTAGAATCACAGATACCAATTCTTTTTTTGCCTTGGACTTGGTGACTTTTACTCACCAAGGATGAGAAGGTGGGAATCTAATCTTTTGTTTGGGCAATAACTGTGGTTATTGTTGATGCATTGTTGATGGAATTGTGAATTTATCCAACCATTCTGGAGAGCAATTTGGAATTATACCCAGAGAGGTATAAAAATGTGCATACCCTTTGATCCAGCAATACTTCTACTAGGTCTGTATCCCAAAGACATCATAAAAAACTGAAAAGGACCCACATGTGCAAAAATATTTATAGAGGCTATCTTTGTAGTGAGCAAGAATTGGGAACTGAGGGGATATCTAGTAATTGGGGAATGGAGGAACAAATTGTGAATATAATGGAACACTAATGTTTTATAGGAAATAAGAGCAGGCAGATTTCAGAAAAACCTGGAAAGACTTTTATGAACTGATGCTGAGTGAAATGTGAACAGAACCAGGAGAACATCATACATAGTAATAGCACAACTTTGATAAACTTTGCTCTTTTCAGCCATACGATCTAAGATAATTCTAAAAGGCTCATGATGTAGAATGTTATCTGCATCCAGAGAAAAAAACTATGGAATCTGAATGCATATTGGACCATACTATTTTCACTTTTGTTTTGTTTTTTCTTTCTTATAATTTTTCCTTTTTGTTCTGATTCTTCTTTTACAACATGAATAATATAGAAATATGTTTAATATGATTGTACATATATAATTTATATCAGATTAATTGCCATCTTAGGGAAGTAAGAATAGGGAGGGAGGGAAATGGAAATCAAAATCTTATAAAATAAGTGTCAAAAACTAATAAACAAATTAAAAAAAATGTGGTCCTAGAGCAATTGTGATTAAGGTAGAATATGATCCACTCTTTATTCACATGCAGCTTAAACCTTTGAAAGACTAACATAGTCAGAATTTCTCACTACTAATACCAGAGTATAAGTTTCTGGGTAAAATTATTATACCTAAAATATGTTGCTTTCTGGGTAAGTAAAAAGTGCTCTATTGAAGGATAGAAGAAATTCTCCTAAACTATCACTTAGCATAATGGGCAACTGTGATGAGCTGCTGAAAATATATGAAGAAAATATTGGTTCATTTCAAATGAAAAAACTTAATCATATACCTTTCCTGAATTCATTATATTTTCTACTTAACAATTCTGAAATCATTGATTGGCAGAACATTTTTAATGTGTTGTCAAGTATTTAAATGATCTGAATCTGTGGCGGTTACTCAGTAGACTATGTGTTTGGCTCTTTGAAAAGCCACTTTAACTTATCTGGTTAGGATAGTTAGACCAAGCAATGTTTATGGAAACATTTTGGTGGCCTAATCAGATTTCCATTTATATTTATTTGTCCTTTGCTTTTGAAGAACATTATGGGGTGTTCAAGGAGGCTAGTAGGTGTAAGGACTTGCCCTGAAAACGGCTAGCTGTTCATCCACCTTTGGTATCTACCTGGCACTACCTGGCAAAACATACTCAACTCTCTCACCTTGTGGCTCCAAGAAGCTGAAACATTCCCAATGGCCACACC
Organism: Myrmecobius fasciatus; assembly: GCA_023553655.1. NCBI lineage: Eukaryota > Metazoa > Chordata > Mammalia > Dasyuromorphia > Myrmecobiidae > Myrmecobius > Myrmecobius fasciatus. Next base: position 45,664 of record JAJPUD010003073.1, on the reverse strand, counting down.
CATAAACTATTTGGGCGTTTGCAATTTAGTGAGCTGCTGGAAGCCTACTTGTTGTCTGGGTCAAGGAGGCATTAATTGTTTTTTAACTGATGCCTAGTAGTGCTTTTAGGGTTCCATTAAAACCAAGAGGCAGAGAGGAGCCTGCAGCAAGTTGAAACTAATTAAAAAGGAGACATTAGTTAATTATAAGGTATTATGGTTTATTCAGGCAAGTACTTAGCCCTTCTTCAGACAGAAAAGACAGCACAAAAACTTATTTATTGTTGATGATGCTATTTAAATTTTCATTAGCTGGTTGCCTCTCCTCTGAGCTTCCCATGTCAAGTTGTCCAAGATTGTAAAGATCTCATTTCTGGTTTGTGTCAGCACAAGAAGATTCCTTTTCTGACACCTCAAGAATACCCCTTAAATAGTTTGATATCAGCTGTCTCTGATTATTTTTGCTGGTGATAAAGGAAGTAGCAGTCTGGTATCTGGAAAAGATGATGGATTTGGAGTCATACTCCAAATAGGTTGGCATCTTGTTTATGCCAATTTACTTCCTGTGTGACTTTAGGCAAGTCACTTATGGGTGGCTTATATGGGTTTCTCATTTTGGAGTAGGACTAAATAAATGATATTCAACATGTCTATTATCTCTAAATCATCCATAGAGTATTTCAATATTTAGATGATGTTTTATCACTTGTATTTTCTTTGAATAGGAACAGACTTAGCTGTAGACAAAGTAGATAGTGACATGTAAGTGGTAAGGTTGAAATGGTCTCCAAAAATCCATCGACTTCAAGATTCCAAAGTATCTCTCCCACTTGTTTGTTGTAGTTTTCCCTAATCTTATCTTTCATTTTTTCACAGACAACAGCCCTTCAAATATATTTTTTCTTTTTTTTTGATTAAAGCTTTTTATTTTGAAAACATGCATGGATCATTTTCAACATTCACCCCTGCAAAACCCTGTTTTCCAGATTTTTTCCCTCCCTTCCTCCCATTCCCTTCCCCAGATAGCAAGTAATATAATATGTTAAACATATGCAATTCCTCTATATTTCCACAGTTATCATTGTGCACAAAACCAATCAGATAAAAAAAGAAAAAAATGAGAAAGAAAACAAAGTGCAAGCAAACAACAACAAAAAAAGATGGAAATACTATGTTGTGATGCACACTCAGTCCTCACAATCCTATCTCTGGGTGCAGATGACTCTATTCCAAGATCATTGGGCTTGGTCTGAATTACTTTGCTGTTGAAAAGAGCCACATCTATCAGAATTGATCATTGTATAATCTTGCTATTGTTATATACAATGTTTTTCTGGTTCTACTCACTTCATTTAGTGTCAGTAAGTCTCTCCAGGCCTCTCAGAAATCATATTGCTGATCAATTTCTTATAGAACAATAATATTCCATAATATTCATAAGCCATAACTTATTTAGCTATTCTCCAATTGATAGGCATCCACTCAATTTCCAGTTCCTTGACACTACAAAGAGGGTTGCTACAAACATTTTTGCACATATAGGTCCTTTCCCCTTTTTTATGATCTCTTTTGAATACAGGCCCAATAGAGACAGTGCTGGATCAAGAGTATGCACAGTTTGATAGCACTTTGGGAATAATTCCAAATTGTTCTCCACAATAGCTGGATCAGTTCACAACTTGACCAACAATGTATTAGTGCCCCAGTTTTCCCACATCCCCTCCAGCCAATCTGAGAAGTGTATAAGTGGTACCTCAGAGTTGTCTTAATTTACGTTTCTCTGATCAATAATGATTTAGAGCATTTTTTTCATATAATTATAAATTATTTTAATTTCTTCATCTGAAAATTGTTAATTTATCAATTGGATAATTTAACAATGGATTCTTATAAATTTGAGTCAATTCTCTATATATTTTAGAAATGAAGTCTTTATTAGGACTGTTGGATGTAAAAATTTTCCCCCCAATTTATTGTTTCCCTTCTAATCTTGTCTGAATTACCAACCTTATCTTTTAAATGTATTTATTAACTGAGAAGGTATAGCAAGAACAGAAACAGAAACAATTTTCCCTAATACCTGGGAATATACTTTTCCCTGTGTCTTCTCAGTTCTTGGAATCAGTGGAGTCAACCTTAAAGCAGTTTCTAGATAGCATTCCCTCTACTCCATTTCACTTGTGAATGGATAGGTAGTAGCACAGCTAATGGATGGATCAGTATTGTTTCCTCTTCACTTCATTTGATCCCATTCTGTCCTGGTTCAAGCAGCTTTCTTGAGACTTCACTCCTCAACAGGCTTAACTGTTGGCAAAATCTGTAATTGATTCCAACTCCTGGGCTTTTTTAAGCTTACAAGATCTTAGCACAGTCTAATACTCCTTTATCTAAAAGCAAGAAAAGAGTCAAAGAAGAGAAATATTTATATTCATAGCCACAGGTGAGCCTGGGTTTAAAGATTAAATCCCATGATGATTTTCCTCATCCTGAAATATACCAAGTCTTGCTTTGATCTCAGCCAGGGAAGAAAAAGGACCACAATTTTCAAAATATCCACAATTGGATTCACTTTTTGAAGACTTTCTGGAAAATCTGTTTGTTTGGCTTTTTCCCTCAACAGGTTAAAGTTATTACATTACTTGGGAAGGGAAGTAAGTTAGCTGGCTAACACCAGGACATGTTTAACAGTACCACCCAGGACAGCCACAAGAAAATCAGATGCAGGACAGTTATGTTTTGACTAAGGGGCAATGAGAGTTGGGAGGAAGTCAAGATATACTGCTGTCCCATGCCATATTCATAATCACGGTGGAGAGTCAGTATTCAGTAGATCCTGACACTTTTAAGGAAAGACTTCTTTCTTCCTCTGCTAGTTGTGGGTGAGGATCAGAGGCACAATATTTAGGAGTCTCAGGAAATAGGCATAATGGTATGTGTGTCAAGGAATGGTTGAAAGGCAGCATAGATACTATGAGTTTTAGAACATGGATATGTCTTTGGGAGTATGGATTTCATTGTTCATTTTTGGGAGAATGGGAAGTGTGAAACTGTGGACATTCTTTGTCTTGTGTTGGCTCCCCTAATTAGAATATGAGATCCTTGAAAGCAGGGACAATCTTCCTTTTCTGTTTTCTGTCTGTTATGTTTGGCTCAGTGTTTGGCCCATAATAAATGCTCATTCATTCCTTCACTTCCTTATTTCTATTATTCCCTGGCAAGTGGTGAGAATGTACAAGGTATATGTAAGGTTTGTGGTTTGATTACTAATAAGTAACCTCCCAAATACCAGCATATACCAGTACAGAAACAGTGATAAGGACAAACATAACAATATATTTTGGTGTTGTACAGTTTATCTGAACTCTCAGGTCTGTCTAGTACAGTTAATCTGAGTAACTGGCACAATCAAGCTTACTTCCAAATTTGTTTCCTCTGGCAGAAACATGGAGCCCTGGCAGTGGTGCAGTGAACAATTTGATCACAGGTACTGTTGATCCAGGAGAGAGATGGCCTTCACATCAGAAAATGTGATTCTTACCATTGAGGGGAGATAGGAGCAACCCAGACTAGAAAAAAGGGAGAGAAAAATGCCATTGAATGAGACTCTGGGGTGATGGCTTGAATCTAGACAAAGGAACAAAAATCTATGACACAGCCACAGGGAGGAAACAGGGAGGACCCCGGTTTCTGTTATACTGTAGCAAAGGTCTGATGCTTCTGCTCTAGTTATGCCCCTGCTAGGAGTAGGGCAGTGCATAACTTAATTGTTTTTATCAGTATCATGGAGGTATCTTTTCCTCCCTGCTCCCTTGGATGGATTTATTTTATATATGTAGAGCCTAAAGAAATAGTTTTATCCATTTTCATGCTTTATGTTGATGTTTGTTGTATTTTGTTTTCCTTCTCAGATTTTTTTTTCTTGTAAATCCGATTTTTCTTGTAGAGAAGATAACTATATAAATATGTATACATATGTTCGATTTGTCATATATTTTAACATAATTAGCATGTATTAGACTACCTGCCATCTAGGGGAGGGGGTGGGGGGAAGGAGAGAAAAATTTGGAACAGAAGGCTTTGCAAGGGTCAATGTTGAAAAATTACCCATGCATATGTTTTGCAAATAAAAAGCTTTAATAAAAAAATTTAAAAAAGAAATAAAAGAAATGCATCCTCCAAAAAAGAAATAGTTTTTATCAATGCTCCTAGCTATATTCATGATTTAACAAGATGAGGAGGTGTTGGTGATAGTCATTGCTCTCCCCATATTGACTACCCCATAGGAGATTAGTGATAGTTTCCCTTTTCCTTTTTCAAAGGAAGCATGAGAACTTCTTTGTCTTTCTAGATAGAAGTGAGTGCTAGTTGTCTTTGCAAAAAATCTTTGCACGTTTTCAGCCAATAAAATGATCAGGTGAGTTTGACACCTTTGCCTCTTAGAATCTCATGCTTAAGTGCCACTGAGGGGTTCTTAAGCCTGGGATCCATCAACGTGTGTGTGTGTGTGTGTGTGTGTGTGTGTGTGTGTTTTATACAAGGCAATTGGGATTGAGTGACTTGCTCAGAGTCACAAAGCTAGTTTAAGTATCAAAAGTCTTTGGCCAGATTGACCCCAAGTGATCCCAGGGCCACTAACTCTGTCCACTGTGCTGCCTAGCTGCCTCTCTAAAATATTTTATAATTGCTGTTGTTTAGACATTTCTAATCATGTTCAATTTTTGTGACCTTTTTTGGAGTTTATTTGGCAAAGATACTTTGTCATTTTCCTCTCCAGCTCATTTTACAGATGAGAAAACTGAGTTAAGTGATTTATTTACTCAGGGTCACATAGCTGGTAAGTGTCTGAGACTGGATTTGAACTCAGGTCCTCCTGACTCCAGGAATTGCACTTTATCCATTGAATCACCTACCCAAACTTTTTTTTTTAATTTCACATTTCACATTTTTATTTTTTCTAATTTTGAACTTAGCTGATAGAAAATTATTAGTCAACACCAATATGATTATGAAAACTATTAATAAACTCCATAGCTTTATTTTAAATGATTTATTTTATCATCCATTCTGAATTTCCATCTATTCTTTTTTAAAAAATAAGTTTATTTTTCCAAACATAGGCAAAGATAGTTTTCAACATTCACCTTTGCAAAATCTTGTGTTTCAAATGCCCATTTCTCTGTCTCCCCCCTTACCTAGACAGCAAGCAATCCAATATAGGTGAAACATACAATTCTTCTGATCATATTTCCATATTCTTCATGCTGTGTAAGAAAAATCAGATCAAAAGGGGAAAAATGAGAAAAAAAAACGAGTGAAAAAAACAAATAACAACAACAAAAAGGTGAAAATACTATGATTTGATCCACATTCAGTCTCCATAGTTCTCTTTCTGGATGTGATGGGCACTTTCCATCCCAAGTGTATTGGGACTGCCTCGAATCACTTCATTGTTGAAAAGAGCCAAATCTAACACAGTTGATCATTGCACAATCCTGTTGCTATATACAATGTTCTCTTGGTTCTACACACTTCACTTAGTAGCAGTTCATACAAGTCTTTCCAGGTTTTTCTGAAATCAGCCTGCTCATCACTTCTAATAGAATGATGATATTCCATTACATTCATATACCATAACTTATTCAGCCATTCCCAACTGATACACATCTACTCAGTTTCCAGTTCGTTGACACTACAAAAAGGGCTGCTACAGGGGCAGGTAGGTGTTGCAGTGGACAGAGCACCAGCCCTGAAGTCAGGAGGACCTGAGTTCAAATTTGGTCTTAAGACACTTAACACTTCCTAGGTTTGTGATCCTGGGCTAGTCACTTAACCCCAATTGCCTCAGCAAAAAAAAAGAGAGAGAGAGAGAGAGAGAGAGAGAGAGAGAGAGAGACAGAGAGAGACAGAGAGAGAGAGAGAGAGAGAGGGAGAGAGAGAGAGAGAGAGAGGAGAGAGAGAGAGAGAGAAAAGAAAAAAGGGCTGCTACAAATATTTTTTGTACATGTGGATTCTTTTCCATTTTTATGATCTCTTTGGGATACAGACCAGTAGAGACACTGCTGGATAAAAAGGTATGCAGTTTGATAGTGCATAGTCCCCAGTTGCTCTTCAGAATGGTTGGATCAGTTCATAGTTCCACCAACAATTTATTAGTGTCTCAGTTTTCCCACATCTCCTCCAATTATCTTTTCCTGTCATCTTAGCCAGTCTGAGAGGGCTAAAGTGGTATCTCAGAGTTTTCTTAATTTCTAGCCGAACTTTTATGACTGTATCACAATATAATTAGTTTCTTTTCTAATACTATATTTTATGAACTTAAAAACATTATTACGAGGAGTCAGTAGACTTCACCAGACTGCCCAAGGATGTCCCTGACATAAAATAGTTCATAAAACCTTTCTTGATCTCCTCAGATACTGGTGCCTTCCCCCTGAAAGTTTATTTGATGTTTATATTGTATATATTTTGTACATAGATACTTATATACATGTTGCCTCTTTTTGCTATAATGTAAACTCCTAGAGGGCAGAGACTATTTAATTTTCAATTGGATCCCTTCCTTCCTATTGCCGTTGCAGGAAGCTGGACTACAATTCTGTATTTTTTTAAATTAATTTTTAAAATTTTAATTAATTTTAAAAATTTAAAAATTCTAAATCATTGTTGTTGTTGTTTAGTTGTTTCAGATCTCTGGGACCCCATTTGGGGTTTTCTTGGCAAAGAGACTAGAATGGTTTGCCATTCCTTCTCTAGCTCATTTTACAGATGAGGAAACTGAGACAAACTGGGTAAAATGATTTGCTCAGAGTCATGCTCCTAGTACATGTTCAGGGCCACATTTGAATTCAGGAAGAAGAATCATCCTGACTGCAGATCTGGTGCTCTGTCCACTGTACCACCTAACCATCTCTTTCTGACCTTAATAAATACCAAAAAAAGTATTTCCCTTTATGTAGTAGAGCAAAAAAAGAGGATTATACATGAATAAATGAGTTTCTGTATCCCTTTAATTCTCAGTTCTTTGTTACCCCAAGAATGCTGCTATTAATATTTTCTTATTTGTGGTCCTTTCTTTATGTGTTATTTAAGTGATCCAGAAAGTAGGCTAGTGTATATGTTAAAGTGTTTGGGGAAGGTGTTGGAATGTGGAACAAGGGTCAGGATTGGTAGTGAATGAGTATTTATGGTATATGTTTTAACATGAGAGTGAGAGAGTGTGGAGGCTGAAATCCTGCCCTCTGGCACTTTTACAATTTTCACTGTTTTTTTGAGTAAGTATGTTAGTATGATTTAGAGGAAAGAGTACTAAATGTTTCCTGCAAACTTGGAGCCAAGGACTTGAGTTCAAATCCAAATGGACACTATCTGTGTGACCTCAGGAGAATCACTTAATCTCACTGGGCCCTACTATAAAATGAAGGCATTAGACTAAATGACTTCTGAGACTTCTTCCAATTTTAGATCACTGCTCCTAGATATAGGGTGTATATCTCATTTGCTAGTCTTCTCACTCTAAACCCCAAATCATAGTCTTTATTAGTACAGAGCAAGTGATGATAAAACTCATAAGGTCATCTTGTGTGTGAAAAGTTTACTGAAGTTTTGGTTATGGCTGCCCTTACTCCTGGGTTTTTGGGTTCTAAGCAGTTTGCTTGGTTAGGGCTCAGGGATGGAGGAAATACAAGGGAGGAGTACCAGGCTTTCTATTAATGAGGGAGTATTCAGGCAGTTCACTTATTAGAAAAAGAAATAAGTGATGATTCACCAAGGACTCTGAACATTTCATGATTTTGCCAAAAGCCAGACTTGCTCTGGGAGATAACTGTGCTCAAGGATATCTGAATAGTTCCTGATAGCATAATCTGGGCATCCAGGCTGTGAATATTCCAAGAAAAGATAACATTAGCAGCTTTCTGGTCCTCTGATCTTAGCTTATTCTGTCAGAAAAAGAGGCAACTTCTAAAGTTTCAGTCTTGAGTCAAATTATGTCATAATTTAGAATTATCCAAGCCACTCTTCAATAGATAAGTGGTCAAGGGATATGAACAGACAATTTTCAGATGATGAAATTAAAACCATCTCTAGTCATATGAAAAGTTGCTCCAAATCACTATTGATCAGAGAAATGCAAATTAAGACAACTCTGAGGTACCACTACACCCCTGTCAGATTGGCTAAAATGACAGGAAAAGATAACGATGAATGTTGGAGGGGATGTGGGAAAACTGGGACACTAATACATTGTTGGTGGAACTGTGAACAGATCCAACCATTCTGGAGAGCAATTTGGAGCTATGCTCAAAAAGTTGTCAAACTGTGCATACCCTTTGACCCAGCAGTGTTTCTACTGGGCCTATATCCCAAAGAGATCTTAGAGGAGGGAAAGGGACCCACCTGTGCAAGAATGTTTGTGGCAGCCCTTTTTGTAGTGGCTAGAAACTGGAAACTGAAGGGATGCCCATCAATTGGAGAGTGGCTGAATAAATTATGGTATATGAATGTTATGGAATATTATTGCTCTGTAAGCAACGACCAGCAGGATGATTTCAGAGAGGCCTGGAGAGACTTGCATGAACTGATGCTGAGTGAAATGAGCAGAACCAGGAGATCATCATACACGGCAACAACAGTATTACATGATGATCAATTCTGATGGACATGGCTCTCTGCAACAAAGAATTGTCTCAAACCAGTTTAAATTGTTCAATGAAGAAAACCATATACACCCAGAGAGAGGGATATGAAATATGGACCACAACGTAACATTTTCATGATCTCTATTGACATTTGCTTGCATTGTGTTGCCTTTCTCTGATTCTTTTTTTTTCTTGTAGATAGGATTTTTCTTGCATAACTTCTCAAGCATTTCAACATTATTAACATGTAGTGGACTTCCTGCCATCTAGGGGAGGGGAGGGGACTGGTGGTAAAATTTGTAATGGAAAGCTTTGTAAAGATCAGTGTTGGGAAACTACCCATATACATGTCATACAAATAAAAAGCTTTAAATAAAAAAAAGAAAAAAATAATTTAGAATTATAACTGAGTAACATCAACAAAGGGACTACACATCTACAAAATCATTGTAGAATTGCAAATTGTTAGAGATGAAATAAAAAGCTGCATTTATATAATCAGTCTGACTAGATACAGCATTTTAAAACTCACATTTTCTAAAGCAAAATCAACCCTTTTGCTCCAGTGAAGCATACAGTAATCCAAATAGCTCTAAACTCTTCCTGGTCAGGAAACTTCTATTCAGATAGGTTATTTAGAGATGGGTGACTTTGGGCCTTTGTTTTTTCTCTGTAAAATGAAGGATTCAACTAAATTAATTCCTGTGCTAACATGGGATGATTCTGATGGTGGTGGAGCTTCTTTTTTCCCCCATTTGGTCACTATGTTTCATGAGGCCACATGTTTAAAGGGCCATCATTTTTATATGTATGTATGTATGTATGGTTACATCAAAAAAAACCTGTTATCAATATTTTCTTATTTGTGGTCTTTTCTTTGTGTGTTATTTAGGGGAGTCAGAGAACAGGCAGAATTCTAGAATATGTTGTAAGGATATTGGGGAAAGATGTTGGAATATGGAACAAGAATCAGGATTAGTAGTAAGTATTTATGGTATAAATGATATATGAGAGTGATATATATGTATATACATACATATATATATGTGTGTGTGTTTTTGTTATTATTGCTGTCCCACTCATTTAAAAAAATCTAATTCAATGGCCCATAAGGGCCAGCTATTGGCAGCATCTATGACCACTTACATAGCATATAGTTGAATTTTGTATGGATAACTATATTTTAAGTGTAATAGGCAAGGGGCCATTCCATGAGGTTTTCCTGAAATGTATAGCATAAAATCAACTAATTGCAAAGGATGCTAAAATGTAACCCTGGTTACTTTTAGGTAAACTTTTTTAGAAGAGTCCTATATTTATTCATTTAGAGACATTTGGACATTCCAAACTGTTGAACATATGGAACTTGTAATTACAACAATATTTTTTAATATCACATTTCATAAGACCCAATAAATGCAACAAATTAAAGTACTAAATACTTTTTTCATTATATGTACATTATAGGGTATTCAAATTATATATAATTTTCATAATAAGCATACATAAATTTTCAATTTTGACTTTTAAGATAATCATAAAATGTTAGAATTTAAGTTTTCCTTTATAAGTCACATATTATTATTCTGAAATCTCCCTTTTAAAACAGAACATATACATTTTCTAGGAATTTGTTTTATTTCCAAGGCATGGAATTTTAATGTATGGAATAATATTTTAATGTATTTTCAAGCATTTCTATAATAGTATAATTTTTAAAAAGATGATTGTACATGAAACTGCAAATCTATTATATACAACTTGCTATTCCCTTTAATATATACATGTAATGTATATATTAACAAAGTTGACATAATTTTTATAAGTATTAAAGAAAAGTATATATTTGCCAGTTTATTATATGATGTTCATCAAAGATGAATCAAGACTTATTAAAGCAATATAAAAGACTAATTATTATTGATATTGTTAAAATTAATCTTTCTAAATGACTTTGGAATTAGTCTTTAGGGACTTTAAAAAAAGATGTGATTAGCAAATGGAATAAGCTTTTGATTAATCATGCTAATGAAATCAAATAGTCCTGTGGATAATATAAAAAGCAATCTGAAGACTTATTTGTGTTTGGTTTTGAATGAATTTTGGCATTCATTTTAATATCGTTCTATCTGCCATTATAGAGAATTCACAAAACTTAGAAATAATGAAGCAATAATTTGGAGACGATAGATGGCATTGCAATACAAAACTTTCTTTCTAGGAAAGGTGGCTCAAGGTGAGTGTCTAATAATTTCTAATATAGAAAAAAACTACTTCTTATGTAGGAGCACTTCTGAAGGATTATCAAAGACATACTCGTGGTTGAAAAGTGATGGTTTGAGAGTGGTCCACTGCTCATAATTGGTTCACTTTATAGTAATGTTCTGCCTTGGGGAATGGGATATGCAAATATTCAGGAATAGAGGCAGTACCCCAACCTTTGTCTTCCTATGGAAAGAGGGAAAGGGGGATAGAGGGAAGAAGAGAAGGAGAGGGACAATAAATAACAGTCACAAGGATCTAGGTAACTTGATGTAGAGAGAGATAGAACCCCTTCAAAGGAGATGTTGCTGGATCATAGCAGAAAAAGAAGGAGCCCAGTATTGAGAGACATGTGAGAATGTGCAACCATAATTGAAGATGGTATCAAGGGATATGATATCTTTTTTGGGAATCCAAGCTTTCATGAATGCAAGAAGGTGACAGGAATATGATATGAAGAGGTTTGAGATGATGGCAATTGTAGAAAGCACAGTGAAAGGAAAGAGCATGATAATCCTCAGTGAGTGGTGAATGAGTACTTGCTCAGGTCATATAACTAATGACTATCTAAGGCTGGATTTGAATTTGGGTCTTCCTGACTCCAGGCCCTATACATTTTCTATTGTGGCACCTAGCTGACAATAAATATTTAAATTAATTAACCATAAAGGACATATGAAGAAAGATACTGTCTACATCCAGACAAAGAACTGATAAATAGAAGTATGTATGAAATAATTTTATATACATATATATTTATATATGTGCATGCATGTGTGCATGAGTACTTCTCTGTGTGTTTGTGTGTGTGTGAGTATAGTACCCATCTCTAGAGCTGACGGGGTGGGGGAGAGGAAAGAAAAAAAAAGAAATTTACTGTTACAAATTTTTCTCTCTTACCCCCTATCCCCTCCCCTAGATGGCAGGAAGTCTAATACATGTTAATTATGTTAAAATATTTGACAGATCAAATGTGTATACATAAAAAAAGAAATTTACATGATAATTTTATTATATATTTAAAAGGAAAAGCAAATATTACCTTATAGATGTGCAATTTCATGTACATTCACATTTTAATGTACTGTTATATAAATGGTTATTTTATTTCACAAACTAAAAATAAATTAAACTTTTTTAAGTTAAGCTCTTCCTTTGTTTAGTGCTATGTAAGGTACTCAGAATCCAAAATTATCCTTTAAAAGTTTATATTTTATTGAAAGGAAATAACCAGTACAAAAGTGGAAAAGCATAAAACACATACCAAGTAATCTTGGGGCTAGGAGAGCATTAGCAGCTGGGGAAGGGGGAGAGGGTCAGCATAGTACTTGTGTAGGAGGTGACATTTGAGCTGAGCTTTGAAGGGAAACAGGGATTCCAAGAAATTGCGGTAAGGAGGAAGAGGATTCCAGCTTTTCCAAAAGAATGAAGATGAGAGACAGAATGTCACCTATGTTAAGTAGGCCTTGTTTAGCTGGAATGTAAAGAGCATGAGAGGAAAAAATATGAAATCAATTTAGGGAACTAAGTTGAATCTATCTTGTGAAGAGTTTTAAGCACTGAGTAGAATAGTTTGTATTTTATCCTAGACATAATAGGGAGCCACAGATACTTTTTGAGCAGGGAAATGATGTGGTCAGACTTATGCTTTTGGCCAAACTAGATGAACTAGATGACTTCTGAGATTGCTTCCAATTATATATTTAAGTATTGTTTTCCAACAAAAAAAACTTTTCTTTGTCACTTTGCTAGATTAGATGGAGAGAAAACTTTAGTTATTGAAATGTCCCAGAAATCAACTCTCAAATCTGGCTCTTTCTGAGTTGTCCTAGTTTATACAGAGTGAGCTAACAGAAAATTAACAGAATAATCTTGAATGCAGACAATCTGTGCCTGAATGTGGAAAAGTTAACTTCACAATAATGTACATCACTCTTAGCACTTCTCATCTAAGGCTCTTAGTACTTGAGAAGCAATTATGCATTATCAAGTCCATTTTGCAGATTAAGTGACAGACAGCCAGAGGTAATAGGATGTACAAGGTCACACAAAGAGGAATGGACAGAACTAGCTCTCAGTCCCAGACTTGTACTGTTAGAGAACTCAATATGCTCAGGTTTAAATCCTTTCTAGTCACTGCATACCAACATGATTCTCTTTAAAGACCAAATTTTAGGTGTGCCCTCTTACTATGAAAACACAGAAAATATCAATTCTTTCTAAAAGAATTTGAAAAATAATATTTAAAAAGAGCTTGGCTAACATTACAGCTTTACTTTAATATCCCTCCTTTATCCACAACCAATGAGACTTAAAACTTTGATTGTGTTTGACTTTAGTCTTTGCTAATCACCTGAAACAGTAACTTTTTTTCCCCCCAAACTTTTTGCGGTGTTAATGCTTTCTCAGCCAGCTCTTCTCCAACTCTTCTATCATTTCTACTCCTTTTTTTCCCTATTCATCACTGGATTCGTTAATAGCTGGAACCTTGGCTATAAACCTAGGATATGCTATGTAATAAAGATGATGAATTCTTAGATTAGAATATTTTTACATTTCCTGTAATTTATTCTTCCAGAATCAATCCAGGAAACAAAGCCACATGAGTACTTATTGTTCAAAAGAACTTTTTTCTTTTATTCTTGTTGCCAACGTTTCTTGCTTTGACTCAAGGATAGGAATATCAGCATTCTAAGTGGGCAAAAATGAATATGACAGATTCATAAGCTATACTTTTGTTAACTCATAGAGTTCCAGATTTCTAAAGAATATGATTAAAAATAGGACAAATGCTTTGTTTCTTTTGCAATGTAATTTTTGAACCACCTGTCATAGGTTGATGTAAGGAATAGAAGGAAATGCCACTTTTCCCAGTGGGTAGAAAACTAAAGGAACTCGATACCCCAAGTGGTGATAAAAGCTACAAATTATATAATAAACATCTTCCCAAAGGGTTTAAATTAGAAATTCTTAACATTTTTTGTATCATAGACCCCTTTGGACAGCTAGGTGATACAGCAAATAGAATGCTGGGTCTTAAATTAAGAAGATTTGACCAGGCAAATGACTTAAAATTGTTTGCCTCAACTCGTTACCTGTAAAATGAGCTGGGGAAGAAAATTGCAAACCATTTCATGTCTCTGCCAAGAAAATCTTAAATGGGATCATGAAGAATCTGAATGAACAACAACATGAATATCTTTGTGATCTGATGAAGCCTATGGGCTCATTCTAAGAATTATATATTTTTTTTTTTTTGTTAAAGCTTTTTATTTGTATAACATATGTATGGGTAGTTCCCCAACATTGATCTTTACAAAGCTTTCCATTACAAATTTTACCCCCAGTCCCCTCCCCTCCCCTAGATGGCAGGAAGTCCACTACATGCTAATAATGTTGAAATGCTTGAGAAGTTATGCAAGAAAAATCCTATCTACAAGAAAAAAAAAAAAAGAATCAGAGAAAGGCAACACAATGCAAACAAATGTCAGTAGAGATCATGAAAATGTTATGTTGTAGTCCATATTTCATTTCCCTCTCTCTGGGTGTATATGGTTTTCTTCAGTGAGCATAAGAATTATATTTTTAAATAAATAAAAAATGTATAGAATTACAAAGAAAACAATTTTAACTGAAATAGTTATAAACATATTTGCTAAAAATACTTAGATATCTCCATATTGATTCCTGGTTTAGGTGAATTAACATTTAAAAAATACATTTATTAAGTATCTACTAGGCTAGGCACTATGCTAAATTTTTTTTTTTTTACAAATATTACCTCATTTGAATTGAGGCAGATAGAGGTGACTTGTCTGAAATTATATTTAGATACAAATCTTCCTGATAATAGGGCTACCATTACTCTATCAACTGTACCTCTAACTGCCTCTATTTACTTGCATTATGAGATATTCAGATAATGAAATAGATTTGAGGGAAGTTCACTCCCAATGTTTAAAGTGAAGATGATTATCTTTCCACCAATCCCTTGGTACCACAGTCAGAAAAAGATTATTAGACTGAAGAGACGGAACTAAATCCTGTGTGTTTGTATTTCAATCTTTGGTGTGGCTATCCTAGAATAAAGATATTCTCTAAGCATTATGTAAGTTTCTTGAAGACAAGAACTATTTCACATTGGTCTTTGGTCTTTGGATCCCCAGTGTTGAGCAGAGCTCCTGATACATGGTTGGCATTTGTTGAATTGAATGGTTGAATTATGAGTTATTCCAAAATTACTGGATGACTCCAAAAGGAGGCTTGCTTTCAGCATACTTCATTTAGTATGGGTGAACAAAATGAGTTCTAAGTCAAAATGGTAGACTGTAATTGCTCTCTTGTCAGATTTATTCAGTGGAATTAAATGAATGCCCAACTGCTATTGTTAGCTTTTGGACTATGTTCATCATAATATAGTATCTGGAAGGGAATGATACATATTCCATATGTAAATGCTAGCCTAATAAGGCACATACTAGTCTCTCATTGGCAATATAATAGTAAAAGTGGTATCTAGGGGCAGCTAGATACTATAGTAGATAGAGTATCTATTCTAGAGTCAGGGGGACTTGAATTCAAATTTGGCTTCAGACACTAAACACTTCTTATCTGTGTGACCCTGAACAAGTACTTCACCCTAATTGCCAAACAAAACAAAATAAAAAAGCAATCAAAATGGTTTCTTACTCTTATTGGCCTTGCAAATGTTTTCTTCGGTTTTTTTTTTTTTTTACATTTTTACATTTTTTTTTTTTTTTACATTTCTCTGTTGTCTGTGTGTTTATTTATTTCATCGGAAACTTCTTGATGATCAGAACTGTGCCTTCTAATTCCTTTTCATCTTCCCCATTTTCAAATAGGCATGCAGAATATCTAGTCATAATGTAGCTCAGCACATGGTCATCAGTCCATTTAATCTAACATTTATTAAATGCCTACTATGTGCAAGGCACCATGGAAACAAAGACAGAAATGAAACTCATTAATGTTGTTCAGAGTTTCTGATGTATGAAACCTATCATTGTGAGTATATTTTTAGAGGCGGGGAATGGTGGTTATGTAAGTGGTATGTAAGAATGATTCAGGATGGAAGGTGTCATTGAGAAGACCTATAGAAACTTGTACTTGGTGCAGAACATCCTTCAACTTTATTCCTTAAAACTGTCTAGGAATGAACTTCTTTCAGATTCAGTAGAGCTATCCAGGACAGAGTTGGTTTTCTCTGAAGTGAGCCAAACTGCCAAATGTGGTCCCTAACCAGACTTCCTTTTAATATTTGGGGTTTGTTTGTTTTTGTTTTTAGAAAAAAAAATTCCAGCTTCTTCTTCCTATGTGCTAACCATTTCCTAGATTCTCTTGAAACTGTGGAATTCATGTTCTACCAGCATAAATTCAACCAGTAGAAAAAGATTTAGGGTAGAGTGGGAAAGAAATATACAACCTTCTTGATGAACTAAAATACATGCAAAAATGATTACACCTGTATAATTTATATCAAATTGCTTCCTGTCTTAGAGAGGGAGTAGGGGAGGAGGAGAGAGAATTTGAAACAAAAAAATTTTAAATGCTGTTAAAATTGTTTTTACATATGATTGGGAAAAATAAAATATTATTTTAAAAAAGAAACACATGAAAATAATTAGAAATATTTTAAGATGTCAAATGAATGCCTTTAGAGTTGGTAACATAGGCAGCCCTTTATAGGCCTTTCAGAAATCAGGAAATGCCTGCAATTTTAAAGCTCCCTACTTGTCAGTCTTGCCTATATTTCTTTCAGTTTTTCTCCTATCTATCTCATTTGTCTCCATGAAACTTTTTGTCTTTGCTTATTAAGAATATTTTCTACAGCACTCCCAGCTGGGGCAGCTGAGGCCCTGAACTCAGTTTCCTGTGATGAGGCAGTATGACAGCTCAAAATCCAGGCAGGAAGTGGATATGTGATTTTCCAAGAAAAAATTAAAGTTGAACTGGCCTTTCATTCTGGGGGTAGATGGCCTCTGAGTTGCCTTCACGGTCTCTAAGTTTGTGGTTATTGTCAGGAGTGAATAAAATGAAGGATATGAAAGCACTTTAGAGACTATGAAACACCATAGAAAAAGAAGTAGTTGTTATTACTCTTTTAAAAAAAAATTCCACATCTTCACCGAGGATGACTACATGGTGACTATAGGGGACCTCCTGCATAGGTTACTTTAGGAGATGATTTCATCTCCTGTTCTGACTTGGGTCCAGATACATCTAAGTTCATCCCAAACAGATGCACAACTAGGTTGAAATAAGATCTTGGGCTGAAACAGTCCTTGAGTCATACCTTTTACTCCTCATGTGTATGATAAATGGTTCACTAATTTTTACAGGAAACTTACTACATCACTTCTTCCAGAATATTTACACTGAAAATACAAGGTATTCCAGGCTCCTGGATGTGCTCATTCTTGTGTCAGCCTTTCCTTATATTTGTGCCTTGCCTGCCTGCATGATCAGGTTGGGAACCCACTCATACTGGGGCTTTGTCCAATTTATTTCTGTATGGCACCCAACATCCAGTTCTCAGCAGACGTTTAAAAATAGAATGTTGTCCTTCTCTTTTTTTTCTTTTCTTCCATCTCCTACAAAAGATAGGCCCCAGGAGGAGACTAAATGTTTTCCACTCGACAAATAATAATCCAAATATGGGGAGGTAGATTTGTGTCTGAAAATATATTTTGGTAAGTCACTGTTGTCTAGTGGAAACAGTCCTGGAAAAAGAGACAGGGTTTTAGAACTGTGTTTTCTATTGATCCTAGGCAAAACAATTAACCTTTCTGCTTTAATTTCCTCATCTCCCAAATGTGGGTAGTAATACCCACCTTAGTATTCAGAGGAATAGCCAAGTGGTAAAGTGGATAGATAGAATGTTGGCTCTGGAGTCAGAATGATCTGAGTTAAATGCAGTCTCAGATACTAACTGTGTGACTCTGGACAACTCACTTAACCCTCTTTGCTTCTGTTTCCTCCTCAGTAATGAGCTGGTGAAGGAAATAACAAGTTACTCCAATATATTTGTCAAAAAAAACCCCAATGGGGTCACAAAGAGTCAGACATTAGTGAACAGATTATAGTCAAATAAGTATTTCCCAATATCTACTGTGTTAAATCTGATTTAGATAAATAATTCCAGTTGTTTTTTGTTTAAACTTGCATTGTTGTTGTTCTTCAATCCTTTCAGTTTTTTATTTCAAGTGGTATTATATAGTGTTATTTTCTTGGATTTGGCCCAATAATAGAATTTGTTTTTTAACCAACTCTTCTCTATATTGTATTTTCAAGTCTTTACTCTACTGGCCTATAGATATGTTCAGCCTCCCCTTTCCAAGAACACCAAAACAAACAAACAAAATTCATGACATCTTTTAAAAGAATAGTTTATGCATGCTACTTCTCATTCCTTTAGCATGAATTCTCTCTTGCAGTCTTACAATCTTATTTCCATATCTATTTTTTACTTGGAATGCTCTCTCCTAGGTGACTTCCTAATCACCAAATCCAGGATACCATTTTTTGGTTCCTTTCTAATGTTCCTTAATCTTTCTTCTGCATTTAATACTGCTGACCTTTCCCTGGACTGCCTAGTATGGGAAAAACCAAATCAAACCATTATATTTGTAATTAGAGGGCTTGGATTCTAATCCCAGTCCAAATATCTAACCCTATAGCCACTGGCAATTGCTTAAACTTTTTGTTCTTCAATTTCCTCATTTGTGAAATGAGAGAGTTATATACCTAATTAATAATAATAATAGCTAGCATTTATATAGAGCTTAGTATATTCCAGGCTAAGCTATGCTAAGTACTTTATAATTATTTCCTCATTTGATCTTCAAGAACCCTAGAAGGTAGATATTATTATAGTCCCCATTTTACAGATGAGGAAACTGAGGTGAACAGTTTCAATGGTCACATAATTAGGAAGTATCTGAGGCTGGATTGTCCTTTCCAACTCTAAATCTTATAAATTCTTCCTTTTTAAGATTCTTTCTTTTCCCTCTAAAATTCTCCTCTGCATAGAGACAGGACATAAAATTTTGCTGTTATAAGTTATTCTCAGGTAAGGAAATTTCCTCTACCCATGCAAGTTAACACCCCTGTAATTTAAAGTATTTAGAGAGTGACCTAGAAAACTCCGGGGTTAAATAACTTGCCTGGGATGAATATACCAGAATGTATAATCTATAGAAGACTCTATTGTAGGTTTTACTGGGCTTCTTTCTTGATACTATATCATCCTACCTCCATCTGCTTCATTCATGCTTCAATTTCTTCTTTATTTTTCTCTTACTATTCCCAAAAGATAGGTCTTTACCCAGCCTTTGTCCCTGGCCTCTTCTTACTTAATATCATTTTCCTTCAGCAATTTCCTCTATTCTCGTGTCTTTCACTTCCTTATTCCTGTCAATGATGCCTCCCTTATTAGAAAGCCAAAGCTATGAGTAGTGATTGCTTTAAGAGATCCTGATGGGTTCCTTCTTGGAGCTATGGCTATGCCTTATCAAAGGAACTCATAAAACTCTGCCTTACTTCCAGATAGCTAATCTCATTGGTAGCCCACCCTTGAAGTTCTATCTCATTTGTCTTCTCTGTGATATTTACAATTTTCTATTCAAATTTTTCCCCATGGCTATTCCAATTGGCTTTATGATCTTGTCTTTGTATAACTATATGTACCCATCCTTATATCCTTTAGGTTTGATGTTTTTTCCTCCTTTCCAAGTATACAAGGCCTGGCTTCCTGGTAAGTGACAACAGCTTATGAACTGGGCTCCTCCCCTATTTTGGCATTAATCTTTGCCAACCCACATTAAAGACTTGCTATACATCCTGCTTGGCTAGATGTAGCTTCTTTTTTGCTGAAAGAGGAAGCTGCCTTTCTCATAGGGAATTGCCCAATTTATCTTTCTCTTGTGACTGTCCCCTGGCTTTGAAATTCTTAGGCTTCCAGATTCTCTTGGAATCACAATTGCTTTCTCTCCTCCTTTATTCAGTTCCTATTTGATCCCCAGGATCAAATGCAAAATCATCTATTTGGCATTCAAACCCTTCATAACCTGGTTCCCTCCTATCTTTCCAGTCTTTTTACTCCCTCACCCTCATAACAGGTAATCTAGTGACATTAGTCTATTCATTGCTCCTTGCACAAGACATTCCTCCAGACTCTGGGCATGTCCACTTACTGTCCATTCCCCATACCTGAAATTCTCTTCCTCCTGGTTCCTTGGTTTGTAGTTAAAATCCCTTTTACATGAAGCCTTTTCTGAGTTCTGCCTTAATTCTGTTACCTTCCCTTTATAGATTATCTCTAATTTATCCTGTATATAGTATACAGACTTGTGAGTCTCCTTTTATTCTAGTATTAAACATAAACTACCAGAAGAATATCTGAGAGCAGCCCAGAACAATTCTGAAAGCATAGTTATAATTATGTACTTTCTCTCCTCAAAATTATTATGACTTCCTATTATTTACTAAAAATGCTAAATATTAGACCTTGACATCCATATGCTTCAGACCTATTTTTCTAACCACATCTCCCATTAGCCTCCCTATTCCCTCCCCAAACTAGATTATTCACCGTTCCTTCAAAACTTCCAGAACTTTCCAGTCTCCACACCTTCTTCTTTGAATGCTTGATCCTATATCTCCTTTGGTTTGAAATTCCACTCTCTCAAAAGTTCAAATGTTGCCTCATCAGTGAAATTCCAAATTCCCCTAACTAGGTTTGAACTCTGCCTCCCCTGAACCCCAAGAGCACTTTTTTTGGCATTGCTTACACTATAGATAGTTGTATTGTTATATTCCCCATGCTGTATAATTCTTAATTGCAGGACTGTATCTTCTTTTAAAATCCTATACTATCAAACAGACTACACCACAGAGTAAATAGAGAATTTATTTTATTGAGTTGTACGATACAGAATTATTACCATTAATATTACTCATTAATTCTTTTTGTTATCCTCACATAGTCATCCAATTCAGCATAAAACATTTCAAATGTTAAAATTCAGCGCATGTTTTGAATGTTCTTCTCTGTCCTATGAATTTGGAGTATTCATTTCCATAATGCTGCCTTGCAAGAGATATATGTTGATATTCTATCAAAGAAACATCTTGAGCAATTTGTGAATTGCTAAGTTGAAGCAATCAGCATTAACTCCATAAAGCAAGTCCTGAATTGGAAGCCACTTCAGCTGCTTAATTTTTTTTTTTTTTTGAGTTTGAGGGACTGAGCTCTTCCCCTTTTCAGATTTCCAATTTTAGCACCCGGATGTATACTACACACACACACACACACACACACACACACACACACACACACACACTTTGTATATCTGTTTTCAAGCACTTCAAGATCTTGTCAGAAGTGTCAGATTAATGTTGGCTTGCAAACTTTTTGTTGTTATTTTCAAAATTTAAATAATTGATTGCATCAACATCATTAGGTAATTCTATTTAACTGGTTTTTCAGAAGAAGGTACTTTGGAAATCACAAATTTAGAGCTACAAGGAATCTGGTCGAACTGCAGGGAAAGAAACTGAAGCCCAGAAAAGTGAAATCCTTTGTCCAAAATCCAATTACTGCCTAAAATCAAGCTACTAAGTGGCAGTCAGGATTTGACTCCAGGCCTGTGCTTTGTTAGAGTGCTGGGAGGTATATATTGTGTCAAAACAATACTTTTAAAATAAATGAAATATGTCATGTATTACTTCTACCAAAGGTAATAAACAATTTTAGACAAATTTCTGGATTGATTTTTGCAATCATTACTAAGATTGGAGACTGCATCTTCCCTTTAGATAGGAATTAATCTTTATTTCACTAAAGTCTTGGTTTTACAGGGTATGGTATGGTGTTTTTTTTGTTTCCCATTTCCATTATAATATAGTATCTTTTATTTATTCAGACATTCAGCCATCTGGCCAACTAATATTGATCATATCTACACTGAGTGAAGGCATTTTAAGAAGGTCCCTTGATATTCCTTTTTTTTTAAAAGCTTTTTATTTACAAAACATATGAGTGATTTTTCTACATTGACCTTTGCAAAACTTTTTTTTCCCCAAGCTTTTCCCCTCCTTCCCCCCACCCCCCACCCCTAGATGACAGGTAATCTAATACGTGCTAAGTATGATAAATTATATGACAAATACAATACATGTATACATATCTATACAGTTATCTTACTACACAAGAAACATCAGATCTAGAAAGAGAAGAAGAAAAAACAACCTAAGAAGGAAAACAAAATGCATGGAAATATTCACAGAAAGTGTTAAAATGCTGTGTTTTGGTCCGCACTCAGTTCCCACAGGCCTCTCTCTGGATGTATATGACTATCTTCATCGCTGAACAATAGGAACTGGTTTGAATCACATCATTGTTGAAGAGAACCATGTCCATCAAAATTGATCATGGTATATTCTTGTTGCTGTATATAATGTTCTCCTGGTTCTGCTGACTTCACTCAGCATCAGTTCACGCAAGTCTCTCCAGGCCTCTCTGAAATCCTCCGGTTGGTCGTTTCTTACAGAACAATAATATTCCATAACATTCATATACCATAATTTATTCATCCATTCTCCAATTGATGGGCATCCTTTCAATTTCCAGTTTCTTGCCACTACAAAAAGGGCTGCCACAAACATATTTGCACATGTGGGTCCCTTTCCCCCCTTTAAAATCTCTTTGGGATATAGGCCCAGTAGAAACACTGCTGGGTCAAATGGTATGCACAGTTTGATAACTTTTTGAGCATAGTTCCAAATTGCTCTCCAGAATGGTTGGATCCGTTCACAGTTCAACCAACAATGTATCAGTGTCCCAGTTTTCCCACATCCCCTCCAACAGTTATCATTATCATTTCCTGTCAGTTTAGCCAATCTGACAGGTGTGTAGTGTTATGGTGTTAAAGTTGGTGGGGAGCTACTGCTAATGGGGAAGATTCTGTATACTGGGAAGGAGAATAATATGGTGACAGCTTGTTAACATCTTTCTTTCCTAGAAATGTCAAAGGTGTCTGATCCATAATCTACTTGGTGAGAGATCTCAAAGTTTCTAGAGGTGGATCTTATTTAGTTTAATTTTGTGTTCTATCATCAATAAGAAGGTAAAGAATTTGTACTCTTTGGCCATGACATATCAAAGCATAGTTTCAGGCACAGAGAAGGAATTCATTAAGTATTAGTGAAATGTGTGTATATTTCAATTTCATAGGAATCATAGGATAAAGCAGAAGGTAGGGGTGGGATTTGGAGAAGTCTTCAATTTGACCAGAAATTCCTCTAATCTATACTTCTTCACATTAGATTTCTATGAAATCTATTTAGATTTAAATACATTTAAATCTATTTAGATTTAAATATTTACATTTAAATACATTTGTATTTTATAATCTAATGCTTATCAATCCCCTGATCAAATTGAGAAGTTGTCTTGGCTTAGAATAATCTTAAGAAATTGTTTTAAACTCCTTCATTTTACTCACAAGGAAACTTAATTCCCAAGAGATTAAATGCTTTGCCCAAGATCATGCAACAGATTTTGGCAGAACCAGATTTCAGATCTCATGCTTTTTCCAAAATCCAATTTGCTCCATCAATTGCTAGAATCCCTGACAAGGCAAGTTGCTGATGGTATAGGAAGGCTTGACCACAACTGCTTAAAAATTGATATAGTCAGGCATTGAGTTAGACCAAAAGAATGCAGTTTGCCTGTGAGACCCTTGCCCCCCAAAATACCCCAAAATGGTTAGTGGACTTAGAGTGAAGTTATACTTTTCATGCAAAATGTTTTCCTTCTTCACCTTCCCATCTTTTGTATTCTCCTATTTGTAGTTATGGGCTACCTGTTTACCATAATCAGACAAATTTTTAGACCATGATGTCTCTGAAATCATATAAATTGTAAAGTTTGTTAAATTTTTCTGTCCCTATTCTGGATTTCTCTTCCTGTTTTTAATTTTGTTTCTCACTATTATTTCTCATTTCTTTTTTTTTGCAATGAATATGACTTTATTGATAGTACACACTATAGGACTCCAGGCTTCTCCCCCCACTATAGAGGTGGCTTTGGGGACAAAGATGTGAATGGGGCATGGGATTCCCAATACAAGAACATAAGTTAGGGATGTGGGCTCACCAGTGGTGCAACTCCTTTTTTTTTTTTTGGCTGGAGATGAAGATCCATAGCTTCCCACTTTACTCCTTGGAAGACGTGTAAACCATGAGGTCCTCTACATTGTTGCTATAATCATACTCCTTGTCATACCAAAAAATGAGCTTGACAAAATGATGATCACTGAAGGCAAAACTAGCACCAGCATCAAAGGTAGAAGAGTTGCTGTTAAAGTCACAGGAGATAACCTGGCCTGCTCTGTAGCCCAAGATGCCCTTCAAAGGTCCATCTGCTAATTATTTCACCACTTTCTTGATATCATCATATCTGGTAGGTTTTTTCAGGCAGCAGGTCAGATCCACAATGGATACAATGGGAGTAGGAACACGGAAAGCCATGCTTGTGAACTTTCCATTCAGCTCAGCTCCATTTTCTAACTTAAATATTTTAGATTTGGACTCTTCTATTTTATATTCATACTCTGAAATTAATGCTTTGCTTATTTCTTTTCTTCTTCCTTCCTTCTCTCTTTTTCTTTCTTTATCTCTTCTTCTTTCCTACTTTCTCCCCCCATCTCCATGTATCTCTCCATTATGTGTAGAGAACATATATGTATGCATAACATACACCTTCTCAGATACACATAGACCAATGGATGGATAGCTACATCTATTTTTCCCCCTCCAACTTTTCCATTCTGATCTATTAGCTTCTTGTGGACATTCTTGTCTTTCTTTGGTGTGGTACTAGTATAGATGCATCCTTTCAAATGATATTTCCATTTCTTATACTTGACAGGAAGCAACTCATTTCAATTTTTTTCCAAGTTGAATTTTCCAACCCTGAATTAAATTTGAGAGGCTCCTTCTTAGAACTGTTGTTAGTGGTGATCACAGGTTCCTCTAGCTTTTGTTTGAGGATGAGCTGAAAGGAGAAACACTAGGTAAAAGGGCCATTTCTCTTTTGTGAATATCTTAAAGTGACAATAAAAGAAGATACTTAAAAGGAAAAATACATGAAATTGTCAGCTCTTTATTAATGTTTAGAATGCTTTTCACTTTGAAACTAGGTTGCTGGATGGGATCTGCCCATGTGTAAGAATATTTTCCTGCTTCATTTCCAGAAATTCTAAGATCCTTCTTCTTCATCTGGAAGACTCTGTGAATTCTGGCAATACAGTTCTTTTGTCATTTGAAAAAATACTGGCACTGGGCCACTGGAAAAGTAATCAGTTCTGTACTGTCTTGACTGCTCACTTACCTTTATCATCTATGCTTTTGGGGGAAATACAGCCTGGATGCTGGAGTTTGGGGAGATAGGGAAGTGTGACTTTCAGTTCACTCCACCTAAAATCTGCAAAGAACTCCCCTTCACAAATTTCAAAAACAGTTTTTTTTGTCCCCTCTTATAATGGAGGGAAATCAGGCTGATTGTTGATTTTGATTTTAGATGTCTTGCCTCATTTTTTCCCCCTTTTCTTCCTGGTAATTTGTCACAATTGCCTGTTCATTAAAAATAGTCATCTAACCTAATTGGAAGGCACCTATCAACTGTGTACCCAGTAAAATTCAGCTGGGATTAAACTGCATAAGGCCATTTTATTAGGGTAGAATGGATATTTTGCTTCATGAATTTTGTAAAATAGCTTGATTATATCATAAGAAGTATGAATATGCCAGTAGTCTGTGTTTTGAAACAAAGTTTCTTTTAATAACAATATCAGATCCTGTATGGTTTGAATTAGTCATACCCAGGAACACATGCCTCTCTACTATCTCTTCCACAAAAATGAATTCTATGGAGTATTAGTTCTCCATGTTTCTGATCTCCCCCCCACCCTTTGACTTTTTTTCAGGTGCTGGTTCAAGGTTATGGCTACAAAGTTGAAGAAGCAATGAGGATAGTTAAAATTGTTACTTTAAGAATATGTCAGTGCACATACTTTGTTTCTCTCTGGGACTTTTAAAAAGGAATGGGGAATAACGAATCTTACATGCAAATGCCCAGATTCAGTGAAGGACACAGGTAAAATTTCTTGGGCTGTACATAAACTTGTAGAAACTCTGTGTTCCTCCTTGTATGGCCTTTACAAAGAACCCAAGTCCAAAGTGACGGAAATCCAATTAGAAAAAGAGCAAAGGGTTTATTCATTTCAACTAGAGAAAGGAGAGAAACTGGAGACACTTAGCTTTACTGAGAACTATAGAGAGGGATATAAATCTACAATTTGTCTGAGTGATCCCAAAGCATCCAGTTGAGTATCAAAAGGATCAGTAAACAGGGAACCTGTGCATTTATGAGCAATTTGGGCCTATTCCTTAGCTTGGTTCTGTAATTTTTGTGGATTGTATTGGTTCAGAGGATAGACGGGATCCCATTCCTCTTCCTCCAGAAGGAAATGTTGTTTGGTATCTTCCAGGAAAAAAAATAATTTCCCTTACTGCCAAGGAATTTGGGTACAAGTTCATTGCATTTTTTTTGGATTCAGTTAAATAAACCCTTGTCTGTATTTGATGTATTATTAGCCTGCATTCATGCAAGGGAGCTAAAGGCTTATAGAGAATATAAACCAAATTCTGCAATTACGTGGAGAAACCTAGGTTGGGAAGCAAAGTGAACCATGGAAGTCACTGTGAAGGATTTTCCAGGCTGAATCAGATATCTACTGTCAAGGACCAAGGACTGGCTGACACTTGACTCACAGTGATTTTTTTTTTTTATCTGAAAGGTAAATGCTGGAACCTCACCATGGTTCCTCAGGCAGAATCAATTTTCTACATTCCAGGACTAGAGACAGATTGACATTTTAGTCACTGTGGTTGTTCCTTGTCTTAAAGGTAAACATGAAGGAAATGCACTGTAACACTGTGTTCAGTATCTGGAACTATTTTATCTGAAAAAAATTTTCAAAGAGATCCTTATTAAAACTTTAGCAACTAAATCTCCTCAAATATCACTGAACTCTCTTATACTCAATTATATTTCCATGTGGCATATTAAAGTTTCCAAAGAACTTTCCTTATTACAATCCTGTGAGTCAAGAAGTGAACGTGTTATTATTTCTATTTTTATTGATGAAGAAATGGTGGCTCAGAAAGATTGTGACTTATCTGATGATATAAGGCAATAGATGGTGCAATGAGTTATAACTTGACTTTTTCTACCTCACTCTCATCTTACTGCTACTGCTGAAGAATCTCTAGGGAGGCTCCAGGGCATCATAGGGAGCTTCCCCTCTTATGGGGCCTTAAACACCAAAATCTCAGATGCTGAGTGTGGACTTTCTAAAATAGGTTTTGCATATTTATGTGTTTCAGGAAGGATTTTCCTTGGTGGTTTTGATCCAAGCTTTCCTTCCTGAAATGATTGCCATGACCAGAGCTAGTTTTGGGCTTCAGGGCTTCTGTACAAATAGTGGTTCACACTGCTGTGTGTATTTAAAACCTCAAGGTTTCAGGGAATCCTGCAGAGTGTTCTTGACTTATAAAGCAAATGTTTTTCTTCTTGATTTATGTGGTGGGTCTTCTTTGCCAGGGAATGTCCAATAAGCTACAGAATGGCTAGTATGTGGTGGAGAGCACCCAACTTGAGTAATAAAAGCTCAAATATGGTCTTTGTGGGCTCAATTCAGAACATACTTTTAGAAATGTCATATTTTTTTAACTTGGTCCAAAGTGGCATAATCAGTTGATTGTTAACTCAGTTAATTACCTTGGTGACCTACCTAGATGTGCCATCTCCTGAATATAAGTAGGTGAGTGAATATCTAAAACAATCAGGACTTCTGGGTTTTTTAAATCAATCAACAAGTATTTGGTTTTTAATTTTTTAACATTTATTTAAAAATTTTGAATTTTAAATTCTCTCCCTCTCTCCAGCCCCTCCCCCATACATTGAGAAGGCAAGAAATATGATCATTATTATACATATGAAGTCATAGAAAACATTTCCATAGAATTATATATTTTTTAAAAATGAGAAAAATAAAATAAAAAAGTGCTTGTTTGTTTGACTTTTATTTATGTTTTTTTCCCTTTTGGTTTGATTTTTCTTGTTCAACATGAAAAATATGAAAATATGTTAAAAGGTATTGTTCATGTTTAAACTATATCAGATTGCTTGCTGTCTTGGGGAGGAAGGGAGGAAGAAAGGGAAGGCAAAAAAAAATTTTGGAACACAAAATCTTACAAAAATTTATGTTGAGTGAAATGATTCAGGCCAGTTCCAATGGTCTTGTGATGAAGAGAGCCATTTGCACCCAGTGGGAGGACTGTGGCAACTGACTGTGGATCACATGTGGGGACTGAGTGTGGATCACAAAATAGTATTTTCACTTTTGTTCTTGTTTGCTTACATTTTGTTTTCTTTTTTCATTTTTTCCTTTTTGATCTGATTTTTCTTGTGTAGTATGATGTGTGGAAATATATATAGAACTGCACATGTTTGACACATATTGAATTATTTGCTGTCTAGGAGGTGGAGGGAAGGGAGGGAAAAATTTGGAACACAAAATTTTTCAAGGGTGAATGTTGAAAATTACCTATGCAAATGTTTTAAAAATAATAATCTTTAATAAAAATTATTACAAGATATAACAACAAAAATGAATGTTGAAAATTATCTTCACATGTATTTGGAAAAATAAAATACTATTGAAGGGGGGGGAAGGAGCTTCAGTATATACAGAGAGCTCATTAGTTTTCTCTCTAGAAATGGATAGCATTTTTCATTTTAAGTCCTTTGAAATTGTGATAGATTATTGTATTGATCAAGGTACCTATTTCTTTCACAGTGGATTGCCATTACATTATTGATTTTCCTGTATATAATATTTTTTTGGTCCTGCCCAGTTCAGTTTATTTCACTTCTTGTGAGTCTTTCCAAGTTTTTCTGAAATCATTCCTTTCCTTGTTTTTTTTTTTTTTTTTTTTTTTTTTTTTTTGGTAATCCTGCCTGAGAATTTTTTTTTTTGCTAAGGCAATTGGGGTTAAGTGACTTGCCCAGGGTCACACAGCTGTTATGTGACTTCAGGGCTGGTGCTCTATCCACTGCGCCACCTAGCTGCCCCTTTTTTCCTTGCTTTTTATAGCACAATAGTATCCCATCACAAATTTGTCCAGCTATTCTCCAATTTAAGGGCATTTCCTCAGTTTCCAGTTCTTTGTCACTGCAAAAAAGAATGGCTATTTCTGTACTTATAGGTCTTTTCCCTTTTCTTTTGATCTTTGAGAGATACAGTCTTAGCAGTGCCCTTTGGATCTAGTTTCAAATTCTTCTCAGAATGTTTGGAACAGTTCACAACTCCACAAACAATGTATTAGTGTACCTATTTTTCTATGTTTCCTCAACATTTGTTATTTTTTATGTCATATTTCAGCTTCTGGGTATTCAAAAATAAAAATGAAATAGTCACTTCCCCCAAGGAGCTGACATTCCATTCAGAAAAACAACAGCTGTACAAATAAACAAATACAAAAAAAAAACATGCAAAGTATTTTTTTGGGGGGGGAGGAATAGAAGGTCACTGGGACTGACAACTGGGAATGGGAAGAGATAAGGAAAAATCAAGTATATGAAGTAACTTTTTAGCTGAACCTTGAATGTAGTTAGGGATTCCAACAGGCCAGAGACAGGAAAGCATTGTATTCCATGTGCCTAAATATGGAGGGTACTGGGCACTATGCTTTATTAGTGTATTTAGAACAAGACACTTACATGGCACCAAGTAATTTCTTCATGAATAAAAGCAGTAACCTTGAATCATTTTACAGAGATATAATGGGCATAAAAGTTTGCTTAGTATTTTTAAATCTGGAGAAAGATACTGTGTATATTCATTACAATAATTTTCTGGTTCTCAAACAGGATGATATTGATAGTTTAGATTGCTATTTTTCTTTTAAAAAAGACACATGTGTATATATATATTTAGATCAGCAAAAATCTGTTTTCTCTTTCTTCTACACAAACCCTCACTCCAAAATATGAAAGAAATAAAAGCTCTTTTATAAATATGTATAGTTGAACAAAATACATTTTTGCATTGGCAATGTCCAAAAAACTGTCTCATTTTGTATTTTGAATCCTTCACTCCTTTATCAGGAGTTGAGTGGCATAATTTCTCATTAGTTCTTTGTCCAGTGTCTTTATCAAGAAAACTCATGGACATGTTACATGTTCCATGGTGTTACAAAAGCTGGACCTGACTAAATGACTGAACAACAATTCTTCTTTTAATCTATTCTCTCTCAAAGTCCTGCTTTCCCTTCTTCTCCTCTTATTTCCCCAGTGAATAAAATGTACTTCTGTATTCAACTGTATATGTATGTGTAGATATGGATATATGTATTTTCCCCTTCTTTGACTAGCTCTAATGAGAGCAAGATGCAGGAGGCAGCTGCTCTCTTACTTTTCTTATTTTTGTTTGCATAGATGTTTACTTATACATCGCAATTATGTGAGATTATTTTCCCTACATATCCTTTTCCCTTCAGTATATTCCTCTTCCATTTTCTTTCCATTTTTGTGACCCCAGATGATGATAGAGTTTAAAAGGGACATCTGATATCCTTATTTAGTCCTTTATCATTATTCATTCATATTTCCCTTTTTATGTTTCTCTTAACTGCCTGTATTTGAACTTAAATTTTTTCACAGTTCTTTTGTCTTTTCATCAAAAATTCATGGAGGCTTTCTATTTCATGAAAATTCCATTTTCCTCCCTGTAGGATTGCATTTAGTTTTTCTGTTTAAATTATTCTTGCCTCTAAGACAATATCCATTTCCTTCTGAATTGTTGTATCCAAAATTCACTTGTTCTTCATAGTTGTGGTTGCTAAATCATGCATACTAGCTGTGGCTCCTTAGTACTTGAATTCTTTTTTTTTTTTTTGTTTTTGTTTTGTTTTCTTACAGTACTTTTTCTTTGACTTTGATTTTTTTAACCTTGATTTGACCCTGGATTTTAGTTATAATGTTTCTAGGAGTTTTTATTTGGGGGTTCATTTCTGGGAAGTGATTGGTAGATTCTTTCATTTTTACTTTGTCTTATGGTTCTAAGGGGTTTAGATAGTTTTAAGAGTTTCTGAAATGGGATATGTAGACCCAGGTTTTGCCCTTGGTAGTCAGTTAATCTGATAATTCTTTTTTTTAATTAAAAAAATTTATATATATTTTGGTTCAGGCAATTGGGGTTAAGTGACTTGTCTAGGGTCACACAGGTAGGAAGTATTAAGTGTTTGAGATCACATTTGAACTCAGGTCCTCCTGACTTCAGGATTGGCACCCTATCCACTGTGCTATCTAGCTGCCCCAATCTGATGATTCTTGAATGTTTTCCCTTTGACTTTTTTCTCCTAAGCCAATTGTTTTTGTGGAGAAATAGATAGCTTTATATATCCACTTTTCATCCTTTCCACTTTATTTTAATATTTCTTATTGCCTCATGAAATCATTGTCTTCTATTTGCTCTATTTATTGTCCAAATACTCCAGTGTCATATCAAAGAATATCAGGTTTCAGATCCTTTATTTCTCAAAGTTATATGGCTCCCTTTTAACCTCTGATGCTAGTGGTGATGATGGCAGTAGCTTTATCTAAAGCTTCTGTTCAGAAAATCTATTCTAAAGAAGGTCAGGTCTCTGAATTCTTGATTTTAAGGTTACCTTGAGCAATCCCTTACCTCCCCTGATCCACACTACCCCAATTCTTCCATTCCTCTAATACTGAATTCTGGAATCATGCTACCTAAAAAAAATTGAAATCCTTCTTTCTGCAGGAGGTTGAGGTTCAGAAACATTTTCTTTTGTCCTGATGACTTGAGGCCCCTTCTCTTCTCCTGAGTTATTTCAACTTTTTCAAATGGACCTTTTCTAGCTTTGTCCCCACATTATCTTGTGGCTATTTAAAACTAGTTTTTGTTTGGATGCAAACTCTTGAAGGTGTCATTTGAGTGTCTATGACATTCTAAGAACTGATTGTAGAACTATGAGAAGAACATGACTGCTTGTAATAATATTGTTTAATCTGGCTAGGGGACTATGCCCAGTTTCCCCACTGATTTTTCTTATCTGAAAGTCATCTAGGAGATGAGCATGTTTACAGAAGCATACCTCATCACAAACTTTATAAGCTTGAGCAACAACACTTAGGACCCATGATCTTTGCAATGTTGGAACTTCTGCCACTTAGAGCTATAAGTTGCCTGTGATTCAGAGAGGTTAGGTGCTACTAACATAGTATCTCCAGTGCTTAACATGGCATATCTTCCACATGGTATGGACTGAATAATTTTCAGAAGGAGCAAGAGCTTGAAGGAGAAACTAAAGCCAAGTCTTTTGATCAAACTATAACATATCTTCCAATACTGAACTATGCTTAATTCACTTAACTATACTTAAGAGTCAAGATTATTAGTGAAGGACATAAGTTGAACTGTTTCAGAGTCCTTCATACCTATGACCTGATTTTTTTTCTAGAAAGAGAATGTTAGTGAGTAACATTGGTTATCTTTGAGTTACATCTCTTCCTTTTCCCTAATTCTGTCATTCTTGTGCTATTGTACAGGATGTCAACAATCCTAAGCAGTCTATCCTCTAAAATCTTTCTCCTTGAATACCACCATTCATTGGCATCAGGAGGCTTTGGACAATCAGTTGGTGAAGATAGGATGTAAAATCATACATTTAGAGATGAAAAAGACATTCAGAGGCCCCCAATGTACACATGAGAAAAGTGAGATCCAGAGATGTTAAGTGACACATTCTAATGGGAAAGGCAGCATGCAAATGACTAAGTACATACAAGATATATACAGGGTAAATTGGAGATAATCTGAGAGGGAAGACATTAGCAGTATATGAAAAAAGGATTGGGAGTTAGGACCTGGAAAGGCTTTTTGGAGAAAGAAGGATTTGAGCTGAGTCTTAAAGGAAGGCAGGCTCTTGAAGAAGGCAGCTAGGTAAATCAGTGGTTTGAGAGCTGGACTTGGAGTCAGGAAGACCTAAGTTTAAATGCTGCCTCAAACATTTACCAACTGTGTGATCCTAGGTAAGTCACTTAACTTTAGTTTGCCTTAATTCACTGGAGAAGGAAATAGTAAACCACTCCAGTATCTTTGCCATGGACAAATGAAGAGTTGGACGCAACTGAACAATTAATCATCAACAAAATAAACTTGAAGGCAACTGGAACATCTAGGTAGTGAGAGGGAGGGTCAGAATTTCCAGCATAGGAAATGTATTTGGTCTGAGTAGTCTGAGACTATTTTGGATTTTCTTTTAGTTTGGGGGTAATTCTTATCATTGAGATCACAATTAATTTACATAGTATTGAGATGAATCACATAAGATGTATCAGAAGAGTGCCAGTTAAGATGCCATCATGTTTCAGTTACCAGTGGTGGCCTGCAAGACTCTTTATCTTTACATTTTCCCCCATGTGTATTGGGAACTGTACATTATTGTAGGACCTGCTACCCAACACATTTTACATTTTTCCATTTGATTCTTTATACATGACTATAGGTAGTTTTTACAATGTTTTCAACAGAGGGAATAGTTGATATAGCAAGCCTTAAATACAAGTCATTTATTTACCTAGTTAGAATTAGAGAAGAATGAAGTAGATTGTTTGCCATAGGAATAGATTTTGTTTGTCTCATAAATAATCCAGGAAAAAGGGAGAACTAGAATCTGACCTGTGATTCTATTGAAGCAGTGAAAAAAAATTATTGATCAATGTAGCTCAGCACCTTCTCAGAAACTTTTAAGTGTTGAGAGCTATCTAGAATATTCATAGGTTAAGTGACTTGTCTAGGGGTCACATCCCTTTATGTAAAATTGTGTCCTCTTAGCCCCAAGACGACTACCTCTCTCCACTATGCCAAACTCCTAATCCTGGAGAATAATTTTTTTAAATGGAAAAATTCCTTTTGCAAACACAGACTTCATAGAATACAAATGTTGCATTGTATTTGTGGAAGAGAGTAGGTCATATTGCCTTAATTTTTTTTCTGAATAAATTTGAGACATGAATATTCTGGTTGTGACCTGGGGTTCCCTTCTTCTTCTTCTTTTTTTTTTTTATCAGTGAAGACAAGAATAAAGGGAGTAAATTACTAATCTTGTAATTGTTTCCGGTTAATGTTAAAAATGGGTTTCTCTGTATGGTTCTGTGTAGTTCATACAAGGAAATATCTTTTGTTATTATATTATACAGCTTGGTCAGGGGACCTCCCTATAACATGATGTGTATAACTGTTTACAAGAATTTCATTTTGAATCAGGTTTTAACTGTGTATAACTTGTCTGCTTGAAGAAACAAAGGTGACTTTTTTTTAACGGTATGAAGAGGTTGCTGTGGGTTTACTTAAGTAAGTTTGTAATAACTTGCACAACAATTAGTTTGCACAATACCAGTTTGACATGCATATTTGCCTATACTAGGGTTTTCAAATACATGTGTTTACTATTGACATGTGCATGCATTAATTCATCTAGTAAATCTTTTTTTAAAGCTTTTTATTTTCAAATCATATGCATAGTTTTTTGTACATTCACCTTTGCAAAACCAATTAGTAAATATTTTTGAAGATCTAGAGCATTATGTTCAAGGTACCTGGAGATACAAAGAAAAAAAATCTGACAGTGCCTTTGTTTGCTATTTTTATTCAATCATTTTTAGTTGTGTCTACATGCCACCAGTTGGAGCTTTCTTGGCAAAGATACTGAAGCTGAAGTGGTGGAGGTACCAACTAATATGGCTTAGGAGAGCACCAAATGTTGAGACTGATAGCTGGCCATTGGACCCAGATGGCTCTGGAGGGGAAAGTGAGGCAAGTGACCTTGCAAGTCTTCCCTCACTTTAATCTCATTCACTTGCAGTCGCATCATCACCTCCCAGATGCCATGGTCCTCGTCCTCTACACAAAGGACAAACAACAACATCTTGGGGGTTACTGGTCAGACTTCTTTCTTAATCATTCACTCTCTCTTTGGTCAATAGTAAGTCGCAGACCAAGCCACAAATGGCCAGTTTGGGTCCTGATTTAGAGTCAATGCAAGTAGCAATCATTTATTTACATTTTGGCCAGTAAGTCTGAGGATTTTCCCTGCCCAGATTAATTTATTTATTTAGAGGGTTTTTTTTTACTAAAGAGAAAAGAAGTTATTCTTTGCTTCAATTGCTACCAGGCCTTAGTCACTCAATAGGTTCATATGAGCTCACTCAAATTGCGACCTGCTGAAGACGTTTAAAAAGGCTAAAGTCTCCCATTGCATCCAGCGTGGGCTCCAGTCCTCTTGATCTATGTCCTGCCACTGGACTGAGCTGGCTGTAGAGGGAAACGTGAGGCAGGTGACCTTGCACAGCCCTTTCTTGCTTAAATCCAATTCATTTTCATATTACCTCCTTGATATTATGCTCCTCTTCAAGAATGAAGGACAAACAAGGTTTAGCTCTAGAAGTTTATTGACAGTTTCTCTTAGTGTCCACACTACTTCCAAATTTGGGATCAGATTAAGGGACATGTCAGTTTCTCACTCAGTTTGGAACGAAGGTCACAAAAGTGTGAATTTATGCAAAGGACAGGACCTAGGTTTCTGCATCTTGAAAATGAGGTTAGAATGTCTGCTAGTTGTTTCTTCCAGCTTTAACTTTGTGCCTGCCCTCCTTCTCTTCTGGTACCCCACCTCTCTCTCAAGCCAGTCCTCCTCACTCATCCTTCTCCTGTCACCAGCTGCACATATAGAGAACTATGTTCTTCTGTACCAGTCACTTGGAATTTTTCCTTCATTCAGGTGCTGTGAGCAGTTGGCTTTGTGTTCCTTGGAGCAGTTCCTACTGTTGCTATTTCTTTGGCAAGAACAAATAGATCTTTTCCACAAAGGACCATATGAGTCTCCTCCCTCTTAGCAAATATATTCATTGTTTCAGTTGTATTTAACTGCAATGATCAGAGAGAACCATTTTTGGAATTGTGACATTTTTGAGCTTATCCCACATTGCAGTTAATAGACCTAATAGTTTCAATTTAGCAGTAAATGGACCTAACAGATCAACTGTATGGAAGTGTTAGCCCAGAAAGTACACAAAAACTTAGCTCTTCAAGATCTGAGAGTAATTGTTAGTGTAATAATTGTTCAACTGCGAGCTCACCTAAAGAAGGTTGCTGTATATATTGGATAAGTAATGGCTACATGCAGCTGCTAGGTGGCGCAGTGGATAGAGCTCGGGAGTTGAAGCCAGGAAGAACTACTGACTAACTGGCTGACTTGGGATAATTATTTTAACTTCTCTGCCTCAATTTCTTCCTGGGTAAAATGAGGATAATGATAGCACCAGCTTCCCAGTGCTGTTGTGAAGATCGAATCAGAAATGTTTGTAAAGAGCCTGGAACATGTTAAGTGCTATCTAAATATAACTTCTTATTCAGAGATGTGGATGTACCATGCAATTCAAAGCAAATGGATTTTGTTTAGTCAGTCGTTTGGTCCAGTTGGATTTTTTTTTTTTTTTTTGATCCCATTTAGGATTTTCTTGGTAAAGAATACTGGAGTGTTTTGCCATTTCCTTCTCATTTTACAGATGAGGAAACTGAGGCAAACAAGGTTAAGTGACTCGATCTGGGTCACACAGCTTTAGTAAGTAGCTAAAGTTGGATTTGGACTCAGGTCTCCCTAACTCTATTCCCGATGTTTTAACAGCTGCCCCAATACAAATGGATACTTGCTTCATTTGGTAATACATGGCAGTTTGGAAGACAAAATAATGTTAGAAGAACCATTCCTGCACAGGTAGGACCCTAATGAGACAGTCCTTAGAGAAGAAGTCTTTATGACAATTTTCAATTACAACCGGAAGGCACTTCTCAAGCATGATAATAATAATCGATATTTAAATAGCCTTCCGGAGTTGCAAGCACCTATCCTGCATAAACTAAGCTGGACCTCGTTGCTCTGGTGAAATAAAGTCGACGAGAAGGAAACAATAGAGGCTTGCGGGAGAAAGGGAAAAAAGACTAAGGGTTTGGGGGGTCAAGGAAGAAAGGAAGGGGAGAAAACCAGCGAGAGGGAACTGAGTTCAAACTAGGTGTTGAAGACAGCAGAGAACCTTAAGTAAAGGAGAGGTTTCCCAGTCTGGGCGAGACAAGTAGGCGCTAGAGGGCTATGGCTTAACAGGTGACCCTTTCAGCCTTTCTTGCAGTCTCTAACACAGGAAAACCTATTGGAAACATGCTAGAAATCTTGCAAGAAGGAGCTCTGGGGTGCACCGCGGTTGCAAGGTTCTGACAGGGTTAAAAGAGTCACCTGCAGCTGAAGTGAGACTCAGATGGGAAGTAGGAAGTGCTGCGCTGGAGCTTCCTGTATAAATAAATGCAGCTCTACCTTCCCCCCCCCCCCAA
>JAJPUD010003072.1:210389-273109 GCA_023553655.1 Myrmecobius fasciatus | reverse complement strand
TTTGGTATTTGATTGGGGGTTTTTAATTTGTTCTTTCTCTAGTTTTTTTAGTTGCAAGCCCAATTCATTGATTTTCCCTTTCTCTATTTTATGCAAATAAGCATCTAGAGATATAAAATTTCCCCTTATTACCGCTTTGGCTGTATCCCACAAATTTTGGTAGGTTGTCTCATTATTGTCATTCTCTTGCATGAAATTAGTAATTGTGTCTGTAATTTGCTGTTTCACCCATTCATTCTTTAGGATAAAATTATTTAGTTTCCAATTGGTTTTTGGTCTATTTTCTCCTGGCCTTATATTTGATGTGATTTTTATTCCGTCATGATCTGAAAAAAATACATTTACAATTTCTGCCTTTCTGTATTTGATTTTGAGGTTTTTATGCCCTAACACATTGTCATTTTTTGTATAAGGTCCATGAACCGCAGAGAAAAAAGTAAACTCCTTTCTGTCTCCATTTAATTTCCTCCAAAGATCTATCATACCTAACTTTTCTAACATTTTGTTTACCTCCCTAACTTCTTTCTTATTTATTTTGTGGTTTGATTTATCTAATTCTGAGAGAGCAAGGTTGAGATTCCCCCATTAGTATAGTTTTGCTGTCTACTTCTTCTTGCATCTCTCTTAACTTCTCCTCTAGGAATTTGGATACTATACCAGTTGGTGCATATATATTTAGTATCGAAATTGATTCATTATCTATGGTACCCTTTAGTAAAATATAGTTTCCTTCCTTATTTCTTTTAATTATATCTATCTTTGCTTTTACTTGATCTGAGATCAGGATTGTTATCCCTGTTTTTTTTTTTTTTTTGTTGTTGTTCACTGGAAGCATAATAGATTCTGCTCCAGCCTTTTACCTTCACTCTATGTGCATCTCTATCCTTTAGATGTGTTTCTTGTATACAACATATTGTTGGATTCTGGTTTTTAATCCAGTCTTCTATCTGCTTCTGCTATAGGAGAGTTCATCCCATTCACATTAACTGTTAAAATAATTAATTCTGTATTCCCTGCCATCTTATTTACCCAAAGTTATGTTTTCCTTTTTCTTTTCTCCCTTTCCCCTTTCTCCCTTCCCCACTCCCCAGAATTTTGCTTTTGATAACCCCCTCCCTCAAACAGTCCTCCCCACTTTAGAGCTCCTCCCCCTTTGTTTGCACCTTTCCTCTAATTCTTCTATTTTCCCTTCTATTATTCAATCCCTTCCTTTTCCTCCTTTTCCTCCCACTTCCCTTTAAGTAGGGACAAGTTTTTCTGTGAAACCAAATGTGTCTGATATATTCTTTTAGAGCCCAATCTGATGAGAGTAAAAGCAAATCTTCCAAAGCACCTG
This sequence comes from Myrmecobius fasciatus, assembly GCA_023553655.1. Lineage (NCBI taxonomy): Eukaryota > Metazoa > Chordata > Mammalia > Dasyuromorphia > Myrmecobiidae > Myrmecobius > Myrmecobius fasciatus. The sequence goes on along the minus strand of JAJPUD010003072.1, from coordinate 271,773 downwards.
CCTGTAATCAGGGCCAAGTGTCCCAAGAGTCTCACAAGGACTTCCCAGGTGCTTAGAAACTGCTCCACAGAGTCCCACCTGGCTTCCTGATCTCTCAGCAACCCCCCCCCAACTCCCTGCCCGACTGAAACAGACCTGCTCCGGAGCTCTTCCAAGGTACCTTCTGCAAGGAATGTTTTGTAGTCCAAATATTTGTGGGTTCTTTGACTTAAAAATCACTTCAGAGGCTTAATCTGCTGTTGGTTTGAGAGAAGGTCAGAGGAGGACACTTCTTCATTCTGCCACTTATTCCAGTTGGTTTTGCAGAATATTTTTTATTAAAGCTTTTTATTTACAAAACATATGCATGGGTAATTTTTCAACATTGATCCTTGCAAAACCTTCTGTTCCAAATTTTGCCCTTCTTCCCCCAACCCCCTCCCCTAGATGGCAGGTAACCCAATACATGTTAAATATATTAAAATATATATTGAATACAATATATGTATACATGTTTATACAGTTTTCTTGCTGCACAAGAAAAATTGATTCAAGAAGGAAACAACAACAGAGAGAGTGAGAAAGCTATGTTGTGATCCACACTGAGTTCCCATGGTCCTCTCTCTGGGTGTAGATGGCTCTCTTAATCACTGAACAATTAGAACTGGTTTGAATCATCTCATTGTTGAAAAGAGCCAAGTCCATCACAGTTGATCATCACATCATCTTGTTGCTATGTATAATGATCTCCTGGTTCTGCTCATTTCACCCAGCATCAGTTCATGCAAGTCTCTCCAGGCCTCTCTGAAATCATCCTGCTGGTCGTTTCTTACAGAACAATAATATTCCATGACATTCATATGCCATAGTTTATTCAGCCATTCTCCAACTGATGGGCATCCATTCAGTTTCCAGTTTCTTGCCACTACAAAAAAAGTTGCAGTCTATTTTTTAAAAAAAATTTTATTGCACGGGAAGGCTTCCTAAAGAGGAAAGAAGAATATATTTGAAAATGAAAAAAGAAATATAAAACCAAAAGGCATCAATTTTGAAAAATAAACATAGAAAAACTAAAGTAATGGTTAGAGTAATTGAACATACATAGCCTATATCAGATTTCTTGCTGTTGTAGAGAAGAAAGAGGTAAGGAAGACAAAGAGAAAATTTGGAGCTCAATTCTTTTAAAAATGAATGTTAAAAGTTGTCTTTACTTGGGAAAAAATAAAACATTCAAATAAAAAAACCAATTCCTCCCTCCCCCAATAAAGTAATAGGTAAAGTAGGAAATTGATTGAATTTCACATGGACTTTCATAAAAAGAGGCAGAATCATAGAGTTAAGAAGACCTAGATTCAAATTCTGCCTTGGGCATTTGAATTCCTAATTGCATAGTGACCTGCTATTTTAATATGTACTTTATTGCCTTAGAAAAGAAGGGACCTGAAACCTTATATAAACTTGATTATAAAAGGTTTGTGCAGCAGTTCTCTGCTGCCTTTTAACTTTATTTGGCCAGGGAACAAAGTCAGTTAGTTCATGATTTTAAAGATGCAAATTCTCCATTTTCTGTGAAGTTGCTGTTCGTGCTATGGCTATGGCTATGGGCTACAGTGATAATTGCAGTTACATATTTTAAAATGTCTGATATTTAAAAAGAAAAATTGGTAAGGCATGAAGATAAATATATAGATTAATTTACCCCTATTTAAAAAGAGAAATAAGCCTAAAATTTTAATTAAAAGAACCAAACCTGACTCAGAGATAAGAAAACAGGCTTCCCTCCTCTTTTTGCATAGCGGGTGGCCTATTGTCAGATTCATTTAATATGTTGCTTTTTTCTCTTTTTGTTAGAAGGAATGACTCTCTAGAGGAGGGATGGCTATTAAAGTAAATTAAGGTAATAGAAAAGCAAAAGATTTGAACAAAAAAGTTTTTGAAAAACACATCACATGCACAGATGGTTTTGTATACTTTGCTGACTCCAATATGTTCCTGGTTGTAAATCACATCAGGGAAAATGTGGATACTTTAAGTATTCTTATGAGCAAGATATTGTTAGGTAGGACATGTGTTATACTTGAGGGTAGCCTAATTTCCAAGAATAGCACCTGGCACATAGTAGGTGCATAATACATGCTTGCTGCTTAGTAGGTTGAGCTATGAGAGTTGGGAAAAGTTGCACAGAAAGTAGTTAGCAGACCTAGGGTTCACATCTTTCCCATTAGTAAGGAAAGACAGAAGAGCAGTTACATGTGAGAGCACTAGGTTTTGGAGTAAAGAAGACCTGAATTTAAATCAGGAGAAAGGAAGGAGTCAATGGTGAATCTGAAGTATGGTAGTGTCTCTATCAGTAGGAGTAATAATTACTATGAGTGGTGAGGAGAGGGATGTGATTGACAGTAAGGAAAAAGAATAAGACTACTGATCAGATGTGGGGGAAAGAAGGAAGGAAAGTTAATTTTAATTTTAATTGTTAAAATTTAAAGCTGATGCAGTATGTCCCTGGCTGTATCTCTTATATCAGGGAAACTGTGGATACTTTAGGTGTTCTTATTATCAGTATTATTGGTATCAAGGAGATGTGGTATACCTGAGGATAACTTCATCTTCAAGCAAAGTACCTCAATCACAGCAGGCACCTAACAAATTTGTTGGTTAGTAGATTGAGCTAAGAGAGTTGACCAAAGGTGCAAAGAAAGAAGGCCGCAGAGCTAGGTTTCAAATCTCTCCCATTAACAAGGAAAGTCGGAGGAGCAGTTACAATCTAGAATAAATAGACACCAGGAAGTCCTAAATTCAGAATGTGAGAAAGAAAAAAAAGAGAGTGAATGGTGAATCAGAACTATGGTGGTGGGTATGTGGAGAGATTGAGAAAAATGTGAGTGATGTTTTAATGAGACAATTGATCATATATATGAAATTGGGAAAATTAATTTTCAAATTTTAATTTTAGAATTTGTTTTAAAATTTTAAATTACATTTAAAAAGGCAAAATAAAATATTAAAATTTTATAAATTAAAGAATTGAAAATAGTCTTGTTTATTAAATTTCCCAAACATTCTTCATATCTTTTTCCCTTCCACTTATACTATCACCAGCATACTTCAGACCCATCCTTCACTCTTTTCCTTCTCCTGATTTAAACTCATATTTTCCTGACTCTAGAACTCCATGCGCTCTGGTATTTTTTTTTGTTTGAAGCAATATGATTTAATATTCAAAGATAAGAGTTTAACACAAAATTTTAAATGTAAAAATTCAAAATTAAAACCTGAAATATTTTAAATTTGCAATTTAAAATACAAAATTTATAATTTAAGAATTTAAAATTAAAGAAGTTAAATTTTAAAATGTAGAATTCCAGAATTTTAGAATTTATTTTCCTTTTGATCTGTTCCTTCTTTCACAACTGTGAAAAACATATGTGAAAATATGTTTTACATGTTGGCACATGTATAATACATATCGAACTGATATTGATATTTTTCCAATTGTTTAGATATGTCTTTGGATGAAAAGTGTTTTGTAATTGTGCTCATATAGTTCCTGTGTTTGTCTTGGCAGGTAGATTACTATGTATTTTATATTGTTTACAGTTAATTAAAATGGAATTTCTCTTTCTGCCAGATTTTGATGATCATATGAGAAAATCCTGATAATTTATGTGGGATTATCTTATATCCTGCAACTTTGCTAATGTTGTTTTTAATTTCAAGTAATTTATTTAGTTGGTGCTCTAGGGTTTTCTAGGTATACTGTATCATCTGCAAAGAGTGATATAGTTTTATTTCTATTATTTCTAATTTTGTTTCTATTATGTCTAATATTTGTTTCTATTATTCTAATTACTTCAATTTCTTTTTCTTCTCTTCTAATACTATATTAAATAATAGTGATGATGATGGACATCCTTGCTTCATGCCTATTTTTATTGGAAAGGATTCTAGCTTATCCTCATTACAGATAGTGCTTGCAGATGGTTTTAGATAGATACTGCTTGACATTTTATCTATTTATCCCTGTACTTTCTAGTGTTTTAAATAGGAATGGGTGCTATATTTTGTCAAAATCTTTTTTTAAAATGATTATTGAGATAATAATATGATTTCTGTTGGTTTTCTTATTGATATGATCAAGTATGTTGATAGCTTTCCTATTACTGAACTGACCCTATATTCCTGGTACAAATCCCACCTGGTCAAAGTATATTATCCTGGTGATAAATTGCTGTGATCTCTTTGCTAATATTTTATTGATTAATTTTTGCATCAATATTCACTAAGGAGATTAGTCTAATTTTCTTTGTGTTTTAACTTTTCCTGGTTTAATTATCAAAATTATGTTTGTGTTATAAAAGGAATTTGTAAAGAGTTCTTCTTTTCCTGTTTTCCCAAATAGTTTATATAGTATTGGAATTAATTGTTCTTTAAATGTTTGGTAAAATTTACTTATAAATCCATGTGACTCTGGAGATTTTTTCTTAGGGAGATCACTGATTGCTTTTTTCAATTTCTTTTTTTTTTAAATTGAGTTATTTAAGTATTTCATTTCCTCTTCTCTTATATGGGCAATCTGTATTTTTGTAAACATTCATTTTACTTAGATTGTCATATTTATTGGCATACTTTTGGACAAAATAACTTTTAGTTATTGTTTTTATTTCCGCTTCATTGGTATTGAATCTACCCTTTTCATTTTTTATGCTGATAATTTGGATTTCTTCTTTATGAACTGTGTTTGAATCAGTATTGTGTTTGAAGAATGGATGCTGAGTGCTATCTGTTTATGTATCACCTTATGGCATCCTGTGATTTCTTTGCATTTCTTATAAGGTGTGGCAGGATAAGCTAGGTGATATAGTGGTACAGCGAATAGAGTTTTGGATCTAGAGTCAAGAAGATCTTAGTTCAAATCTGCCCCCAGACACTTACTAACTGTATGCTATTGTTCAGTTGCATCACACTCTACTTTAGGATTTTCTTGGCCAAGAGATAGTGGAGTGGTTTGCTATTTCCTTTCCTATCTCATTTTACAGAAGAGAAATTGAGGCAAGCAATGGTAAGTGAATTGCTCAGAGTCTGTACAAAATTAGTAAATATCTGAGTCAGGATTTGAAATTAGAGGGAGGAATCTTCCCAATTCCACGTCTGGCACCCTCACCAAGTACCACTCACCTGCCATACTAGCTGTATAGCCATAGGCATTTAACTTCTGTTTGCCTTAGTCTTTGCATTTGTAAAACAGGGATACCTATCTTCCAGGGTTATTATGACAAAATGAGATAATATTGTAAAGTGCTATTTAAAACTTCAGAATTGTCTAAACACTATTATGCTAGTTTTTATTATCATTAATATAAAAGTTTTTTCCCCATACTTTAAACTGAAAACTCTATTACCCACATTACTTTTTGGTGGAAGAGGGGAAACTAATAACTATAACTAATTTTGGAAGTTTTCCTAGAGTAAAACATTGAGACGTGGGAAATGAACCAAAGAGACAAATTTATCCTTTGGGGTTACCCTCAGGATCAAACTGTTAACATAGAGGGTTTTTTTGGGAGGGTAGGAGATAGGGTGAACTTGGAATAAAGGCTACAAGTCTTTCCCTTAAAAATGTCACCAATTTATTGGCTTGAGCCTTGTGTAATCAAAGGATGGAGATATTAGACTGGTGTCCTACTATTCCTAATACTGCTAATATGCCTTGTCAGTAATTGTCCTAATTGTAGCATCATTTTTGGACTCTTCTAATTCAGATGACATCAATTCTAAACCTGAATTAAGAGCAATTAAAATTATCCTGCTCTGGCTCAGTAGGATGCAACAATAATAATGCTCCTCCTTACCTCTCTCAGCCCCATCTCCACTTCCTGGCAAGGATCAATTAGGGAAAGATTAATTTTCTTTCCTGAGTTTACTAGAATTTGCAAGATAACTTGGTTCCTGCAGAGATTTCCTCAGTTGTTAGTCAATGCTTAGACTAGCTGCCAGCTAAATAAACTGACTGACACTTGGAGAACAATAGTACTAGGGTATGAACTTTTGGAATGGACTGGTAATAATAGATCATCTGGAAAATCCTTTAATGGGGAGGTATTTAGTGACAACCCAATCTCTGTTCATTCTTCTATTCCCCTCCTTTCACAGGTGGTGCCAGAGAGATTATTCTGTTGCAGGTAGCATTAAGTAAGTTTATGAAGCAGAGATCATCTTCCGGGTTCCTGTCTACCATCTTTACATAATCTGGAAGAGAATTTTGGTTTCAATTTCCAATTCCTGAGTACTCCTCTTCTGTCCCTTAGAAAGTTAAATATATTTTCTAAGAGTTTGATAAAATATAGGTAAGATCTGTAGATTCTTTGATTCCATGACATTTTCCACTAGTGCAGATTATGAACTCTCATGACTTATTAGTCTTCATATATTGTTACAGCAAAAAAGAAATCATCATTTTGTGGTTAACTCTAAAATTAGCTAAGGAGGCTCTCTGATGAGAGGCATTCAGTTCATTGTGAGCCCATGTTTGAAACTGTTTCAACATAATAGGATCTACCAGAGCTTATGATTCACTGTCATGTTTTTTTGAGGAATCAAGGTCACATTTTTACTAAGTGAGGCATCAAGGTAGTACTTTAATGGAAGTGAGATGAGCTTTTCCAAACATCTCTTGAATTAGGACACTATTAGGACACTGTCTGATTAGATATCAGTAGTGTCATTATTACTGCAAATTGCTACCTGTTACATTCTAGCTGCTTAAGGTGGTAGCATAGCATGAAATGGCCATGTCCCTCAAATCCTATCACAATAATAGAGCTGAGAGAGGAAACTTTGATAGATTATGGATTGAATCCAAAAGGGTAGCAGTAAGCTCTCTTTTGATGGGAAAGAAAGACCTATTTAGGGATTCTTTCTTAGTCTCCCTTGCTAGATCATCATATTTACTCCCTTTCTTAACTATAAATATTACCCAAAGTTTCATCCTAGACTTTCTTTTCTCTTACCTTTATACCTTCCTTCTCAGTGATTTTGTCAACTCTCACGGGTTTAATGATCATCATATCTATGTAGCTTACCTTGGAAAGATTTGGAGATTTTACTATATTATAAGCTCTACATGAATCAGCAATGCATCGTTGAAGTCACAAAACTGTTTACAACATTAGGCTAATGGAGAGAGGTAAAGATGTCAGGAATACATAAGTGATAATAACGTTGATGAATCCATGATACCTTCTAATGGTTTTGAGAGCAATCCATATGCAACTTCTCTTTGACTCTTGTCTAAGACTTCTCATAAAAGTTCCATAAACTCCTAATGCTTAGTCCATAATAATCATTTTATAAATGTCTACTGAACAGATAAATGACACTTCTGAAAACAAAGTGTCCTGTTACCCAAAAGAGACCTTATCATTAAAATGAAGCTGCAAGATTTATCTAATGTTGGGAAGGGAGAAGACTAAATTCTTCTTTTCCTTCCCCCCTGCCCTTTATCAGAGCATCACACTTTCAAGCTATTAGGAGAATTGAATGGGAATAGCAGGTCATAGAGAGATTATAGATCAAAGAAAAAGATGACCATGGTGCACACATGGGATTTGACATATATGGCATTATGCATAAGGTAAACTGAAATCATTTATAGATGGTAAGGTTGGGACACCTACATGCACTCTGTCATCTCCTCTTTTCTTCTGGTGGTAGGAAAAATCATTATGCTCTATCTCCCATGGTGAGAGCAACTTCAAGTGTCAGTAATGGCTTTAGGCAGCAGAATTGGGGGGAGGTTGAGTCTATTACCATATTGCCTCCTGCTAGTTCAGCCCATTCAAGTCTAGTAGAGGCAGCTATCTATAATCTAATTTTGTCTTCCTTAATGGAATATATGACTAGATATATTAAGGATCTAGGTTTAATAAGTATTTTCTCAATTCATAGAACTACTTTATAGGATTTATATGCTTTTATGGACCCCAAAAGTTCTCTGAAATAACCTGTAAACATTTTTAGTGTCCTATAATTTATAAATAGCTTTTTGTCCTTAAGGAAATTCACGTGTTGCCTCAGTTTTTATTGATGGTGTTTTAAGATTTTAGGACTCCAGGAGTCAGGGAAAGTTGGATAATCTCTTCCCCAAACCCCAAAGCAAACTTAAACTACAATATTTAGATCTAATGTAAGAGGTGACAGTAAGAATAGTGAGAATATTTTGTCCTGTGGAGCATGCAAACAGCCTTGTTTTTCCTTTTACATCAGGGCATGTTATAAAACTTTTTCTTCCTTTTACTGAGTTAAGTTTAGGGAGAATGTATTGCTGGTATTTTTCAAAATCATTGTGATGCCTCCTTTTATTTGTTCTCTATTGAGCCTCCTGGCAAAAGACAGTATAATCATTGTATCTTGTCAATCTCCTTCCTTCATGAGGGAAAAGAAAAGCATGCGGGATTTTGAACTGGAGTCCTCTGAAATGAGAAGTAATAGAGAAGATGAAAAAGTTAGATAAAAGATCAGCAGATTTACAGTGTGGACTAGCTACACTGCAAGAATAAGAAAATACAAAGAGACCTATGGTTCAGTGACATTAGGGTAAATCTTTAAAGGTTTGAACAGCTTTTGAAACTGAATAGCTTGCTGAGTCTACACAGATTGAGTAGTGATTTTATGGAGTATTCTTTTCCTAGAACTGGAAAGCTACTGGCATTGCTTAGAATCACAATGTAGAGAGAATTAGGATAAAACAGAAAAGGATGGAGGATGGAGAGCCATAACTATATTTCAGACATCTCTGAATAATGAAAAACGTTTAGTTCGGTGAAGTGCTTGGTAAATCAAAATTAGTTTCTTCCTTTCTTCAACAGAGATAATAGTAATTCATCTGCTTTACAACAATCTCTGTGAGAGAAAGTATTATTATTCCCATTTTACATCTTGAGAGATTGAGGTTTAGGGAAACTAAGTATCTTTCTTGCCTATGATCATACTACTATTAAAGATCAGAAATGATATTTGAAGCCAGATATTGACTCGTTCTAAGTTCTTTTCAATTAGTAACTTCAAAAGAATTAATGAGAATCTCTTAGCTGTGTGGGCTGAATCATGAATATTCTAATACATCAATTTAACATATTAATAATAATTAGAATTAAGTATAGTTAATTCCATGTATTAATTTAACATATTAATATCAATGTCTTTATATTAAATAAATTCAGGTAGACCATATTGAATAAAGTGTAATGAGTAAGGAGCAATATAGCATCATAGCTCAAGTAACTTCAGTGACTAATCCAATATCATATAGATAGTGATGTACTTGGGTTTGAACTCACATCTATTTAGTTCAAATTCACTGTTCTTTCCATAATACTATGTGTTGCATACCAACTTGATTCATCTAATCTCAGGAGGTATTTACTTTAGTACTCAAGCAATTAATAAATATTTATGGACTGACTGGATCCATGAAGCCATTAATATAGGTTTTCCCTTTAATTGGTTAATTCAATTGCAGTTTCTCATTTTTTACTCTAGTCTATTGTCTTCCCATAAATCTTTCATAAAATGAATATCCATGCAATCATGGAAACTAGTATAGAAACTAAACTGACTAGTCTATTTCTTTTGAGCCATTGTTAGGTTGAGGCAAATTCTCATGTTTCATGGATGAGGCAAGGAGCCAAAAAGAGAGGAAATAATGAAATGGATTTAAGACTAATCCCAGTCTGTGTAAATCTCCTAGTTCATAAGCAAGAAGTTTGGAGAAATTCAAGGAACATGATGGTACTCTCAGAAAAAGATGATTACCTGAAATCTCATCATTGTCTTATTTAACCCATCTTTTAGATACTCAACATCTTTCAACCAATTCCCTAGTTTCCTTTCCTTTCTGATTGGAGGACTAGAATATCGAACACTAAATTCCTTTCAAAATTTTCCTTCATACAGGGCACAGATCTGTGCTTTCCAGGTAATACCTCACTTTCCATTTCTATCCCTGTTTGGTTTGAACCCCATGTGAAAGGCTCTGTCTTTCTTTTCCTTATTTATATTTGCCATGCTTAGCAAAATGCTTGGCACATGTAGACACTTAATAAATGTTCTTTGAATTGAATTAAATTGATGGGAGGCGCAAGTCAAGATTTACATAGGCTTTAAAGCTCCCAAGGGATTTCAATGCAGGAGAACATATGGAATTTAAAACCCGCAGCTTGGACTGATCATTGTAAGCAAGCTAAAATTTGCTTGGGATATTCTCATTAGCCATCAGGGATCTAATAATATATTCAACATTAGAGATCATGCAATAAATAATTTGCAGGAAAAGATTTACTTTTCTTTATTGAACTACTTGGAGAGTTATAATGAAATAAAAGTCATTGAGAGGATGCTGAGCACAGCCAAAAGTACAGACATGAATTTTAGGAAGCCTGATGTGCTTTAGATGTCTTTCACCTTGTAGTAAAAAAGAATTTGTGGTATAGTAAATAGATTACTGAGTTCACATTAAGGAAGAAGAGAATTTCAATCCTGTCTCTGAACAAAATTTCTTAGTTGTGTGACCCCAGGCAAGCCAATTAACCTTGATGTGCCTCTGGCAATTCCCTAAGATTTATCTACTAAACAACAATTTTTTCTGTGTGTGGTCTCAGGAGATAAGGAGTTCTTACACATTGGATGCCCTATGGTGAAGAAAAAAACAGATTAATCATAGATTAAATATTCAAAGTGAAATTCATATTAAATACATATAAAACTTCCTAAATTATAGGCTATCATAATTTATCATGTTTCTGTTTATGTTGTTGTATTTCAGTCATGTCTCACTTTTTGTGACCTCATTTGGGATTTTCTTGGGAAAGATACTGTTGTAGTTTGCCATTTCTTTCTCTAGCTCATTTTACAGATGAGAAAACGGAGGCAGAGTTAATTGACTTGCCCAGGATCACACATCTACTTTTTGAGGCTATATTTGAACTTAGATCTTCCTGACTTCAAGCCTAATGTTTTTTTTAGTCTTACTGTGCCACCTAGATGCCCACACTTTTGTTACTCATTGCCATGTATCAGGCAATAAGCATTTATTAAGTGTCTACTGTGTGTCAGGAATTGCTAAACATTTATTGATCCTAAGTGAATAAGGGATGGCAGGGCTTTCATTTCTCTCCTAAATTTCCGCTATAGATTTTTAAGTAAGAACATTAGGACCACAGGGTCATAGATTATGAACTGGAAGGGAAGAAGTGTCAAAATGCCCCATGAGTCTCACTGCTACCTATTAGTGGAGTATGGTCTAATTAGATTAAAAGGTGATTGGGAAGTAATTAAGAAAATAAATAAAAACACAATAGCATATTATATTGTTATGCTGATATTAATATATGGTTTTTAAAAGTTAAAATGTAGCCCACAGAGATCTCATAGATTTTTATTTGAGTTTGACAACATTGATCTAGACATTTTCTCTTCCCCCCATCTCTTGTCAACTCCCCCCTTTTTGTAAATAAGAAAACTGAGTTCGAGAATAGTTAAGTGTCTACACTCAAGGTTACACACCAGAAGTAAGGTACACAGGCAGTTCCTCTGACTTGGAATTAAGGGTTCTTTCCACTACATCATACTGTTATCATTGTCATCATCATCATCATCATCATCATCATCATCTCATCAACTTCTTATTAAGTACAAATTGTGGCAAAAACAATCACGTTATTTTTCCATATCAAATTAGTTAATAAGAGTTGACATTTGTATGTGGCTATATGAAATTAGAAATTGTATGTGTGTGTATGTGTGAATATTGCACATATTACAACCCCATATATGACTTAGTAAATGAATCCTTGGTAGGTGCCTTGGTAGGTGTTTAGGTGCTAGAGCATTTTAGTGATTTGCTCATGGTCATGCAAAAAATGAATGTCAGAGGTGTAATTTGAATTCAGTTCTTTCTGATTCTAAGTCTAGGGATCAATTCAGTTGACTTCTTACATGTAGAAATTTAACTGACATTTTAAAATTTTATACAATTTTAAAGTTTGCAAAGCACTTACCATAATTTCTTTTGAGTCCCACAATAATCCTGGAAGTTAAATATTTCAGGAATTGGTATCCCCCTTATGCAGATGAGAAAACTGAGACTCAGCAATGTTTAGTAAGTTGTCTATGGTTACACAAGTATTATGTGTCAGAAAAGTCAGTGCCAGATTTGATTCTAAGCCCAGAACTCTATTTACCATATCATGCTACCTGTCATACAGTGCAATATGGTGATCATACAGCCCTTGTGAAAGGTCATTTTCTTGGATAACAAGTGTTAATAAAATCTTCTTTTCATTACCATGATTTCTGAAACTCCCAATTTATCTATAGTGACATTAGCCATGATTTATGGGAACCCTTTTTAGTCTAAGGAATATCCCCTTACCTCATGGCATATCCCTATCAAAATATTAACAGAATGCTGAAAATTGAGAAAAAACTATGCATTTATTATTTTCTTCTTCCAGTTTCTACTTATTTATATATTTTTACTTCAACTTCTATTTTTTTTTTTTTTTTTTTTTTGCTGAGGCAAAGTGACTTGCCCAGAGTCACATAGCTAGGAAGCGTTAAGTGTCTGAGACCAGATTTGAACTCAGGTCCTCCTGACTTCCAGGCTAGTGCTCTAACCACTATACCACCTAGCTGCCCTTTTACTTTTACTTTCTTAAGGCTTTAAAGTACTTTTTTTTCCTATGTAGAAAAATCATCAAGAAGTTTTATTAGATTAGAGCTTTTTTTAATGAGGAAAAACAGCATTTTTTTGTTCTTTATAAGGCTTAGATTGATTTAAAAAAAGCCTTCTTTAGAAAGTATAGTAAAGAGCATAGAAAAATGTAATAAAGCTGAAATGATAGACAAGCTTTTCCCTTACTTTTAAGTGTATCACTATAATTTCTCTCTTGGAGGTTGTTTCACTGAAGTCTAAATTAGTCTCCTTCCTCTGGTAGATGATTCAGAATATGATGGTGGGCAGATGTTCCTATGGGCACAAAGCAAAATAAAGTTTTGTTACGGAATGGAACTTGATTCATAGGAATTCCTTTGTATTCTGGAGAAAGACATTATATTATATTTCTTTCATTAAAGGGTAGAAGAGGCAACATAGTTAATCACCAGACTAGAAACTTTGAAGCTGACTCCTGCTGTGGTCATTAATTTGTGGCCTGACCTTCATCAGCTTCTCCTAATCTCTAACGAAACTGTTTTTTCTCATTTCTTCTTTGACAAGAACACTATAATGTGCTTCTCTGAGCTAATGTGAAGGGCACTTTGCAACAATAACCAAACTGTGCCATATATAAAAGAAATGATGACACCTTTCTAGCTTGCCTTCACCTGAAGAGAGGCTAATGCTTTGGAAAACATATCTTCTTCAGTTTGGCCCTGATTTTCTTTCTTTCTTTCTTTTTTTTTTAATTAAAGCTTTTTATTTGCAAAACATATGTATGGGTAATTTTTCAACATTGACCCTTGCAAAGCTTTCTGTTACAAATTTTTTCCTCCTGCCCCCACCCCCTCCCCTAGATGGCAGGAACTCTTAACACATGTTAATTATGTTGAAATACTTGACAAATCGAATATGTGTATACATATTTATACAGTTATCTTGGTGTACCAGAAAAATCGGATCTACAAGAAAAAAAAATCTGAGAAGGGAAACACAATGCAAGCAAACATCAATAGAGAGCGTGAAAATGTTATGTTGTGGTCCACATTTCATATCCCTCTCTCTGGGTGTGTATGGCTTTCTTCACTGAACAATTGGAACTTGTTTGAAACATTTCATTGTTGAAGAGAACCACATCCTTCAGAATTAATCATCATATAGTCTTGCTGTTGCCGTGTACAATGATCTCCTAGTTCTGCTGATTTCACTCAGCATCAGTCTCTCTAGGCCTCTCTGAAATCATCCTGTTGGTCACAGAACAATAATATTCCATGACATTCATATGCCATAATTTATTCAGCCATTCTCCAATTGATGTTGGCCCTGATTTTCTGTTGATAAGCCTACATTTCCCAATCTTGACAATGGCTATTAAAAACACTTATTTACTGAGTGAATTTGAAAACGCATATATACACACAAAATGATTAAGTTGGGCAGCTAGGTGGCACAGTGGTTAGAGCACCAGCCCTGAAGTCAGGAGGACTTGAGTTCAAATCTGGTCTCAGACACTTCCTAGCTGTGTGACCCTGGGCAAGTCACTTAACCCCAATTGCCTCAGCAAAAAGCAAAAAAAAATGATTAAGTTCCTTGAGGACAGAGGCTGTGGTAATTCATAAAGTGTTACAATTCTATAGATTTTTTAAATTTAGTTAAGTTATACCTCTGCAAACTGACATGTAGAAAGGATAATAAGGCTAGAAAAATTAGATTTTAGTGTTAGAGTGAACAATTTTAGTTTTGAGACCAATGACAAATTACTTAAACTGAGTATTCATTTCCTCATCTGTAAAACTGTCATAATAAAATTATATATATATGTTATATATATAAAATAAAAAAAACTCTCCATCTTACAGAGTTGTTGCAAGGGGAGAGCTTTGTAGGATTTAACACGCCCTCAAAATGTGATCTATTAGTACTTAGATTTAAATTGCAAACTCTTGCTTCTCTTTCATTTTTTAAGAAGACCAATGATATCATGGGGTGATATCTTGGATATGTCCTTGAATTGGACTTAAGTGAGGCAGAATTGAACAAGTTGTCAGTTTTACTGTCCCATCCATAGTCATTGAAGTCCAAGACAAAAATCAAGATGACTAGCAATGGCCCAGGGTTGATGTGATGAATGACTTTGGAATCTTTGATATTTGTCCAAGCTTTAAGCACTCCACAGTATCTGCTTTAGCCTTGGCTGTTAGAACAAATTATTCTTATCTTCCCATTCCACCAAGGCACCAAGCAAAGTCTTCACATTCTTGTGGTGAACATCCTAAGTCACTGAGGGGTTTGAGGCTTGTTGATTTCCATGGTTTTCCTGGGGTATAGTGGATACACTTACTTGGCTGGTTGGTTGTGGTCCTTCATTCTCCAAGAGGACCAAAAAATGATTATCACTGTTAGACTTGAGTTACAGTGTATCTGACTGTGGCTGATCAGCTTAATAAGACCTTGGGATGGTCAGACAGAAATAGTCCCTGTGAACATTTGGAGCAGATTCTCTAACTTAACTTTGTATATCTCGTGTTTCTTCTGAACTAATTCAATTTTGCTTTGCTCATAGAGCATGGCACCTTCTCTGATGAAGGCATACCATTCTGGGTAGTCCTGTGCCCGTGTCTCCCATGTCATACAAACATACTGCAGCTGCTTGGAGCTGTAGGTGAGAATTGAGTGACAGGTGAATAACAAAGGGAGATGAGAAGTCTGGAAAAGAACACAGCAAGTCATCACAACAGAGGTGCTAGTCCTCTTTGAATATCCCTTGTAAATAGAAGGTATTTAATAAGTGATTGCTGAATTGAACAAAATTTCAGTTTTTTGATGCACAAATATTTAGACTTTATAAAGCTATAGAGATATTGTATGGTGGTATCAGGTAGTATAGATTTTTATCCCTCAATCCTACCTCTCCAATTAATTTTTGAGGATGTGTAATTCAAAAACATGCCATGTTCCAAATAGTTTTCTAAGAAGTTTTCTTCATTCTCACATATTTATCCTTTTTCTTCCTGTTAAAGGAGAAGACTGATAAAAAATAATAGTCTAATACTATATCAGTGGTATAGGGAACTCAAACCAACCAGTCAGTTTTGAATGGTCTGAGAACAAACACCAGTTAATTCATTTTAATGAAGTAGAATTTTTTTTAATTTGATAACTATATTTTATTCACCTGACAGTTAATGTCACTTCCAAAGAATTTTTGACTTTCTTCTGGGGAGTATTTGGGATCTAATCCAATCAACATTTATTATGTGCCAGGTATTGTGCTAAATGCTGGTGATTTTTGTTGTTCATTCATTTTTCAGACTTGTCAGACTTCTTATGACTCCTTTTGGGGTTTTGTTGGCAAAGATACTGGAATAATTGGCCATTTCTTTCTCTAGCTCATTTTACAGATGAGACACTGAAGGAAACAGGGTTAAATGAATTTTTCAAGGTCATACAACTAGCATCTGAGACTGGGTTTGAACTCAGGAAGATGAGTCTTCCTGCCTCCAGGTCTGGTGCTCTATACACGGCACCAACTAGCTACCCAACCACTGGGGATACATTAATAAAAATAAACACAGACCGTGTTTTCAAGGAGCTACGATCTAATGGGGAAAGAAGGAGACAGCACACAAAATACACGGAAAAGCAAGGTGGAGTGGAAAACACCAGGGGTAGGAATTGAAACCAGGCACAGAAGCATATGCAAAATGCAGTAAGCTGCCCTCTATAAAGGAAGACATTGGGAAGAATTTGGTACTCTGCCCTCCAACCCTCCAATCAGGGGCGGGGAGGAGATTGAGGAAGGTGATATCAATCAAGGCTTGAGTTAGCAGTATGGTGATGTCAGATCCAGAAAATAAATGACCAAATAGCCAACTGCTAAACTCTAAAAAAATAAAACAAAACAAAACTTCAGGGTTAACAGTGGTTATAAGAAAAAGGCATTCTTTATTTTATTGGAGGAGGGACAGTAGACGTGTCAGGGTCTGCTTTAGGACTGAACAGACCCAAGACAGTGAGACTAAGCCTTGATACATATTGTAGTGGCTAGACAATGAGAGAGGCAATGAGTGGTAACTGCAACAATGAAGCAATTTTACCTAGTGAAAAAAGCTTTATGGTGCCTGCAGGTGCTTGTCCAGCCTTAAGGACCACTTGAGGCTGATGTGAAACAATTCTGTGATTTAGCTATCCAGAAGGTGAACACAAAGCATTACTATTATGCTAAGCTTAGGACATAGCTTGTTTGATGGGACTTATAAGGGTCTGGAAAATAGGGTATCTCCTAACAATAAAAAAGAGAGGAATAAAAAATAGGGGTGGTTTTGTCACAGGTATTCTGACAATGATGAGGTTAGAAATAATGAGTTTAGTCTGCAATCTCTCCACCTCCCAACCCTCACTTCTTATTCTGTGGAGTTTAAACCAGACAAAATAGCAGATGCAAAGTGAAGTATATAATATGGGTTGATAGAAAATTCAGTTTATTTAGTAGAGGGGCAGTATTATCTTTAATTATATGACAAAAATAAAAAAGAAATAAAAAAGAAGATGAATGGAATTGATCCTGTCATATTTCCTGTCTATGCCAGAGATCTGATTCTGAGGAATATTCAAACATAGATTTTTATTAAAAACATTCTAGCTGTCTTTCTGTACACATTCCTCTTTCCAGTCCTTATGTGATTCTGTCAATTTAATAACTTTGGTTAAGGGATACAAGAGACTCACTATAATAATGGGTACTTTTATCTTTCATCTTATCTAATTCCATCATTTTACAAAAAGGGGAAACTAAGGTTCAGAAGGCTAAGTGATGCAGTCAACATCACATAGGAAATTCGTATTTGAGGTTAAATTTGGACTCACTGAGAGCCAGTGCGCATTCTACTGCACTCTTCTGCTTTGATACTTGTAATTAGCCCATGGATTTATCTCAGGGAGTAGTAAAGAACAGATTTTCCTCTTCCATTTTTTTTCTACTACTCTAATCCTCCTAAATCTGTTCCTTAACCTCATTTGTGACCCTTTACCTCTTCTTTCTTTCAATCACTCTCTTTTGACCTCCTACTGCTCCCTATCCTACAAACAATCATTTCAGAGATATACTTTTCTTGCTCACTTCCTTGTCTTTCTGTAACATAGGTTTATGCTTAATGCTGCCTAACTTCCTTTGTTTCTTTCTATTTCTCCATTTGAGTGACTGAAAGTTGCTGGAGTATGTCATGAAATTATGTAACATGGTTCCTCTATAAATTGTGCTATCATTAATGGCCTTTACTTCTTCACAGCCATCCTTTTTTTATTCTTGTCTTTTCTCTCTGGCACATTTTCCAGAAAAGCCATTGCTAACCTTCTCCTTTCTCCAGATCTCCATTTTTGCTAGTCTAGGATCAAATATAAAGTTCTTTATTTAGTATTTAAAACTTCTCATAATCTATCCCTTTTCTATGTTTCTAGTCTTCTTAGACTTTAATCTCCATTACTCTGTGGTCCAGTCATACTTATGTACTTCTTGTTCCTTGAACATATCATGCCATCTTCTAATGACTTCTCACTGGCCATTCCCCATATTTGAAATAATCTTCCTCCTCGCTTCTGTTCCTCAGAATTCTTGATTTCCATTCAGACTCAGTTCAATTTGTACCTTCTATGGGAGGCTTTTAGGTTCTTCTGTTCTGCTCTTTCCAATTTAACATTTATATATATATATATCAGGTATGTGCCTATTTCTATCACATGTCCCTCATTAGAATGTAAGTTTCTTGAGTGCAGGGATTATTTTTGCCCCTTTTCATTATCTCAGTTTTTATCATAGTACCTGTGCTTATTTACTTGTTGTTTCCTCCTAATTTCAGTAAGTGGTTGTACTTCCTGTTTACTGAAAAAACTAAGGCCATCTGATATGCAGTTGTTTAGAACCCTTTATTTGCCCCACTTAGCTTTTTGTCAGAGGATGTGTTAAGTCCTTTCTTTACTGAGGGTATTTTTTCCCCCTGATCTTCTGATCCCATTTTTTCCCTGATCCATTACTTTCCTTTCTGTAACGCATCTTTAATTCTTTTTTCTTTATTGATTTCTTGCTCTGTTTCCAAACATTCTTAAGACTTGTCTGACCTAAATAAAACCTTCCCTTGACCCTGTTCTACCCTCAATCTATCATTATGTCACTTCATTTCCTTCATTGCTAAATATCTTAAAATAGTCTATACTTGCTCCCTCTTCCTCTACTTTCCTTTAACTTTTACAATCTGGTTTCCATCTGTACAATTAAATCAAAATAGCTAATGATCTTTTTAGCATCAAATCCAATGGACATCGTTCAGTCCTCATCCTTGAATTTTCTATATTGTTTGCATTGCTGACACTCTCTGAATACTTTTCTCCCTTAGCTTCTATGGTTTTTCATGACTTTACTCCTATAGAAGCTTTATGTTGTCTTCCTTGCAAATCTTTGTTCTTCTCCAATCTCTTAAAATATGGGTATCACATATAGTTTTGCTTTTGTTCTTCTATCTCTATTTTTTCTTGATTGGAATAATGGAAATCATTTACTAAAGTGGATGCACTTCAATGACTTCACTTATTACCTCCATTCTGATGGCTTTTATATGTATTTATATATACAAGAATAAATATTTCACATATACATATAAATCCTACCCTAACCTCTCCCCAAGTTTTTCACTTCTTTTTTTCTAACTGCTTTCAGAATATCCTCCCTTCAAATGTCCTGATAATTCACACCCAACTTATATTTAAATTCATATACTATTTTCCCTTGTAGGCCTGCACTTAATTTTCTATTTTTTAGAATGGCACCCTGACCTATAATCTTGGAATCATTTTGACTTTTTCCTTATATTGGACATATAATAATTTCAGAAGCCTTGCCATGACTCTGCTAACATCCTCTAGGCAAGAAAGCCTAGAGTTTAGGATCATAGCAATGGCACTAGATTTAGTCTGAAGACTTGCAGACTTTCAGTGTTGGCTCACTGCTTACTAACTCTTTGATCATGAGAAATGCAAATTGCCCCTCCAAATCTCACATTTTCCTCATATATAAAATGGGGATAATAGAACTCGTTATAGGAGAACAAAGGAAATATTGCATATAGTTCTAGGGGCAACATACAGATAGTATAGTTATCTAAATGATTATTTCTCCTGTGCTTCTCAAGGACAATTCTTTGGGAAAGAAAATAAAGAATATGGGTGAAGGAAGGATGATAGCATAAGCAATCACTACTTGTCCAAGTGGAGTGAAGTTAGGGATCCAAGGCAATCTAGCTACAAGAAAAGTGAATTTAGGTCCTTTGCCATCTTGACACTCTACTTGGCTATATAAAATCCCATATGCATTAAAAATATACATGCACAGAATGGGGAAGCTATGTCTAGGTAAGAGTTCATATAAAAGCATCAGAGGATTTTAACAGGACACAGGTATTACACTTGTTTGACTTCAACCTAGAGGAAAAAATGGGGATCCATATGTGGAAGAATTTAATATAAGGAAAAACTTACCAATAATTAAATCTCTTCTACAGTTCTACATGAACTGCTTTGGAAGGTAGTGAACTCTCAGTTAAGTTGTATATAAAGAATATAAATCTTTAAACTGAGGCTGGATAAAAATGATCATGGATACAGTAGAAATTTTCTTCTCCAATATGGATGTCCAAAGATGACTTTGATACTATCTGAAGCCTTTTCCTAATCTAATGTTTAAAAACTGTGAGGCAGCTGGTGGAAGCTTGTATCAGTGTCACCTGGCCTGACCTTATCAGAGTTCTGATTTGGTATTACACACAATTCCTCCAAGCATTGTTTGTACAGTCAGTTCTCTCAATTATTTGACCTAATGGAAGGGAACATTACTGTGGTTAATATAAAACATGAGACCATCTTCCCCTGGGACTTTCTTCACTTCATCAGCAGCATTAGATCTTCAGTGACAGGGGTCAAATATCAGGAGAGAGGAGCTGGAAAGACATTCTTCAGAATAGTCATAGATAGGAGATGGAATAGAGGATATTGAATCAGTGGCAAAAATAAGTTTGTGCGCATGGTAAACATAATCATCTTGATGGAAAGCAACAAAAAGATGAGCTTTCATAGAGTCATTCTTCAGACAGCAAAAAAGAGAGGAGGATCAGCAAAAGGCTAATTTTCCTAACCACTATGCTTCGTAGTGGTTAGGAAAATCAGCCTTTTGCTTCTAATATTGTTATCTAAGAATATTTAGAATCTTTAATTAATGAACCTTTTTTTGATTTGTCCAGTTATAAGACCTACTCACAGTGATACAACCCTTCCCCAATGACTTGTTATTTTCTTTCTTTATATATATACATATATATGTGTATGTATATATACATACATACATATAGCATTTCTTAACTTTTGTACACACTGTATGACCAACAGAGGAATAGAAACTGCATGAGGGCAGGAATTATATGTATCGTAGCATCAGAGATTTAGAATTGGAAAAAGCCATCTAATCCAATATCTCATACAGATAAAAAAATTGGCATTTGAACCTAGATCCTCTACCTCCAGGAACAATACTCTTTCCATTGTACCAAAATTTTTGTTATTTTTTGCATATTTAGTACCTGAAACAGGGCCTGATCATACAATAGTAGAAAATTAACAAATGATTACTGAATAAAAGGGATCTGAGTATATTTTTTACCTCTTTTTATTTCCTCTTTTTTATATTTTATTTTTAGAAAGTATAATTGTATATGTTTTGCCCTCCTAATGTGTTTCATTTATGTCTATTTCAGTGTGTGTGTGTGTGTGTGTGTGTGTGTGTGTGTGTGTATAGTGGAGTCATAAGCCTGAGTGGAATGATAGTTATGTGTATGTTTGTATTAGCATTTTGTAAAAGGGAATGAATTATTTCTTTTCTTCTTTTTCTGTCTGCAAGCAATGTAGTAGTAGTTTATGACACTGAGACAGTGAAATGGTCACATTTTTTTCTATTACAGCATTAATCAATTAATTAATTAATCAACACATATAATAAATGCCCAAAATGCTAGGTGCTGAGGATACAAAGACAAAAATAAAATAGGTCTTGATCTCAGAGAACTTACATTTTCTTAAGGGGAAGAAAGAAATGACAGTTAGGTAGCATGAACTATGTGTATTGGGGAAATTGCCAGATCTATCTATGTTGGGGTCTGTGGTTCTGTTATTGGAGCGCTGAGAAATCTTAGCAGCTTTAAAGAAGAGTATTCCAACCAGAACTTTAAAGACTCTCTCTCTCTCTCTCTCTCTCTCTCTCTCTCTCTCTCTCTCTCTCTGTGTGTGTGTGTGTGTGTGTGTGTGTGTGTGTGTGTGATTGAAAAACTCTCTAGATACATATGGCATACTTGATCTTTTAGAACAGAGAAAGATTCTGTTTGGTAAACATTAAGGGTGAAAAGCTACTACTCCCTAAGATTTCTCTGTTCTTCAATTCCAGCAAAAGACTTTCTAGGCAAGCATAAAAATAGTGCCATTGCCTAGGCCTCTCTTTTTTTTCAGTTACATTTCAGAAAGAAAATAATTAGAAAACAATACATTTAGACCACGCCAATAACTCACATAGAGGTAAGGAAGCCAAGCAAATGCCTTTTTAATTTTTTTAATCAAACCTGTGATTTAATCAATGTAGGAAATCTTAAAGTTTTAAGAGAGTTGGTGGGGGCACCAAAAGCCCAAGGTCAAATAATTGGTTTGCGTATATTCTAAGACTTGAAACCAGGTCTTCCTAACTTGGAAGGTGGTTCTCTATTTTTTTTTAATTTTTTATTTTTGCTGAGGCAATTGGGGTTAAGTAAATTGCCCAGGGTCACACAGCTAGGAAGTATTAAATATCTGAGGTCAGATTTGAACTCAGATCCTCCTGACTTCAGGGTTGGCCCTCTATCCACTGTACCACCTAGCTGCCCCTATTTTTTTTAATAGAAGAAAGTAATTATGTTGAAATATAGTTATCAGATTGACAGAGCCCATGTTAAGAAGGCTGATCTAAATAAAGATTCTATACATGTTGAGTGTTTCCCATGCAAAGGATTAATGGGAAAACATGGACAAGAGTTGTACAGGATGAGAAGGCAAAAACAAATTATGATTCACAATTTTTGCAGTTTTTGCTATAGAAGTACTACATTGGTGGGATTATGGGTCCATCAGAATATTGAAATACCTATTGTATATAAAGTAGTTGAGCTTTTAAAACAAACAAAAAGGAAAAAATAAGGTAGTTCTCTCACTCAACCACTTCATTTCTTGTTTTTTTTTTTAAATTCTTCAAATAGTAATTAGTTATTTCTGTCAAATCATCATGAAAACTCTAGAACATGTTGCCTTGCTTCCTTTTCTTTGGTGCCCTCTGGAAGCAACTTGGTGAAACTGAGATGTCCAAAAACAAAAAACAAAACAAAAAATAAAACCAAAAAAAATTCTGATATCACTGTACTTGTATAGTGATATGTAAAAAAAAAAAGTGAATGAACTTTTTCTGAGATACATGATTTAAAAGTATCTGAATGGCTCTATAGCATTCAAATATTTACCAAACCCTAAAGTATTCTTACACTCAAACTTTTTATTCACCAGAGACTACATCTGCTGTGCCACATGCTCAAATCCCTCTGATGGTCTTAAAGGTGGGTCCGGTTACAAACTTCTCTTCTTTACCTGGACAAAACTCTTAATCCTCATCTTTCTATTCCTAAAGAAGAATAAAAATGTCTTTGGAAGGCACAAAAAGATTAGTCACGTAAAGACTTTTTTCTCTGGCATTGGAGGAAATAGGATTTTGGAATGTGCTACTATTCAATAGGAAATTTGTTTTACTTTATCCATATTCAGCTTCAATAGACTCTGAGGATATACTATTATCCCTAGGGAGAGTTGCACTTAATTAGGAATTCATGCACATGAAGATCAGACTTGCAAAAAATGATCCCAATTATTCCATATGACATTTACAGTAATGATTTTTTTCTTACACATCTATTTTCAAAGTTCCAAGGAGTTAATATTTTGAGGCATCTTCATAGGAAATGAAGTCATAGAGCTCTCCATATGGTGCCTCAGCATGATTTTGGTACTTAGGAAATAGTCAATGTCGGAAGTATTTGTAGTACAAATTGCAGGCATCTTTAGCTTTTATTATGGTTGTATGACACTTGAAATATCTTAATGAATTAATAATGTATCTGGATTGAATATTTTATGCATCTTCATCTACTACTAGCGAAAAGAATTTCTACTAGGGTTTTCTCAAGTTTGAAGTTGTTTATTCTTGTTACTAATCAAAATGTTGATGTAATTTTAGGCCTTTTGGAGATATTTATGATAAAAAGTCATACTTCTAGATATGGATCTTCAGCTCTCCTTGGTTTGGTGAAGTGATGATAATGATGATGTTAAACCTGCAATATTTCAGTAAATCTGTGATGCCATTGATGTGAGTACTTCTAGTGATGTAGGTCTCATCCCTTCCACATCTTCTTTTCCTGTAAGATTCTTGTCCATGTTCTCCCATGAAGTCTCAATAGTATCCACCATACTTCCTTCAGATCTTTTATCATTATGTGGTATTTGAAATATTGTCTGTTATCTTTTTACTTCTGCTTCATATGTAGTAGCTACTATCTTTGTCTCTATTGTTAATTGGTTTATCTAAAATTTTGATTCTATAGACATTGTGGTATTCTGTGATTCACAACCATATAGCATCATTGAAAGAATATTGTTAAAAAGATTTTGTTTTCTTTCATTTCAGAGAGTCTTGGGACTGCAGAAAGCTGTACAACTTCTCAAATTCAATCCATCCCATTTTTTTATTTATTCAGTTCAGGACACATTCAAGATCTACATTTATATTTATGTTCATAGATATATAGACCAACTCAACAGCCATAGTCTAGGCAATGGTCATTCTTCATCCATTTGATTTTTCTTGTGTGGATTATTAGATGAAGTCTTTTTGTGGATCTAGTTAGTGAGACTGTAGTATTCCAGTGACTGATAAAATTGGCACAATTATACCCATAAACAGGGAAATCTAAAGAATTTTATCATTTGAAGGAAATCTCACATAGTTTATTTTTGTTTAGGCCACCCTCTATGACAGCGGCAAACATTTTTGTTGAATGTATATCTCCCTGTTTTATTCTTTATTTGATATTGATAATGAGAAGATTATTAATGCAGTCACCTCTGTTGTATCTGTAAGAAAGCTTATATGACCTTAATGTACTTATAGAAGAAACCTTCCTGAAGCATTATCATTATGCTTTATCAAGGCAAATTATTTTTTCATGTTCTACAAATAATTAACAAAAATATTTTGTATTGTATGAATATTTTAGAGTAGGAATAATACTAATATAATAATAATGTTAATA
Source organism: Myrmecobius fasciatus (assembly GCA_023553655.1). Classification (NCBI taxonomy): domain Eukaryota; kingdom Metazoa; phylum Chordata; class Mammalia; order Dasyuromorphia; family Myrmecobiidae; genus Myrmecobius; species Myrmecobius fasciatus. Next base: position 246,666 of record JAJPUD010003072.1, on the reverse strand, counting down.
ATAACTTACATTTATATAGAACTTCATAGTTCATTTTAATTTTTCCATTGAAATACATATTTTTAATTTAATATTTTATTTTTCACCATTTAGATGTAAAACAAATTTTAACACTTATTTTTAAATCTTTTAATTCCAGACTCTATCCTTTCCTCTAACCCACATTAAGAAGACACATGTGAAATTATATTAAACATTTGCATAAAAGTCATATTGTAAAAGAAAACAAAGATCCTTGCTTCTCCCTTTCTCTCAAAAAAACGAGAAAAATAAAGTTAAAAAAGTATGCTTCAGTCTGTATTCAGACAATCAGTTCTTTTTCTTGATTTGAGAGCAATTTTCATCATAAGTCCTTCAGAGTTGTCTTGGATCATTATATTACTGAGAATAGCAAAAGCATTCACAGCTGATCATCTTATAATATTGTTACTTTGTACACAGTACATTTCACTTTGCATCAGCTAATGGGAATCTTTCCAGATTTTTTTTTTGAGAGCATCCTGCTCAACATTTCTTATAGCACATCATCAACACACATTGCTTTTTATTCAGCCATTCGCAATTGATGGACATCCCTTTAATTTCCAATACTTTGCCCTGAAAAAAAGTTAGGACTAATCCAAATTTGTCAGATGGACATTCAAAATTTTCTACTAGTTGATACCATTTTTAAGGCAAAGAAATGTAGATATATGATACATATATCTATGTATATACATATTACATGTATATAGTATATATACAGTGTGTATACAGACATATTTGTATATATAAATTACTTTACCTCCCTCATTCCCTGAACTTCTGGCAAGACACTTATCTCACTATATTTTTTCTCCCTTTCCTGCTCTTTAAACACACACACACACACACATGTGCTTTTTATCTTATCTGAAATGTTCTCCTGCCTTTTCTTTGCCAAACATAAATATAGAGGGAATATGGCTTCACACTCTGGTCCAACTCAGGCGATGCAATGCAATGTTGACATTGCTGCCTAAATATGGACTTAAATTGGATTGATAAGCTTGGTGAGCAATTATGGGACAGGACACTTCTTCCCTGAAGTATATGATTAAAGGTGGAAGACAGGGTCTTGGGGAGGCATTTGCATTTCTTCCCTCTTGTACCTATTTTATGAAAGAACTAGGCATGTAGGAAAATATAAAAAGATGTCAAGAGTCTTGGGTTTCAGACTTAGTCTTGTTCCTTAGCTCAGAGGTTTAGGCAAGCCATTTCTTTTCTCTAGATCTTAGTTTTTATGTGTGTAAAATGAGGGAATTGTTCTAGATGATTTTTCAGGTGTCTTTCAGCTGTGAAATTCTGTGCAATAAAATGTCAACTACATAGAAAGTATTTAATAAATATTTGCTGAATAAATGAAAAAACACTGAAGACTCAGTAGATCATCCAAATCCTGTTCTGGTCATAGGCATACAACAATTCATAAGAAAGTTGTAAAGTCCTGTCTTTAACTTTTTACAAAAGTTATGATTCCTCTACTCTCTATGTATGATCTACAGAATATATCTCTATCTCACCTATTTAGCAAAGTTTTTTAAAACTGTTAAATGGATTTCTTTTAGATACCAGACTTAATCTTTAACATTAGAAGAAATCATCTCTGTCCTAAGAGCTTTCAGCCTCTAAATTAACTGGAAAAGGTAATAATAGGGTTCTGGCTCTGGGTTGAATTTCTGACTTTGGGAAGATTGGACCTTTATAAGTAAAGCTTTCTGTTGACAAGAATGAGGTCTCAGAGACCACTTGTGTTCACAGAGGTCACTGTGAACACAGCATAAAATCCTATGTCTACCTAAAGACATGGCCATCCCTTCTGATTTGGAGCCTGAAAGCTCTTAGGGATCTATAGAAGAAACAGTAGCAAAAAACTAAGTTCCTACATGAAGAACACCCCTTTAACAACTATAAAGTTCTAAAAAGGTGGAATTGGAGAGGTAAGTCTAGGTGGGATTTTCCTCCCAACTGCTTTCTTTTTGAGTTATCCATGGTCCTAGACTGTCTTTTTGTCTGAAGTTCACTGATCAGTAGATAGTAAAGATGCAAACTATTGCTATTACTTAATTTGAATCTTGTCCTTATAGCTTTACTTTTGATACTAGCTACATTTATTAAGCACCTACTATGTACAGAACATCTCTCTGTTTAGAGATGTGCCCTAAAAAATCCCAGACTGACTAACCCTGGACATTTTGTCTGTTCTGATCCATGTGTAGCTTTCTGATCTCACTGTCTAATTCTGTGACCTGCCTCAAGACAGCAATCTGATGAATTTCTAATAATTAAGGGGCTTTACCAAGGTACCACAACAGAGTTTTATTCAATTTTTCTCACTGGTTCAAGGTGATAGTTCAAGACACTAAAGTAAGTGGATCAATGAAACACAACCTCTAAGTATGATAAATGTCTTTTGATCATGTCTGGTGTTCATGCTACTGACTTGAGTTTCTTCTTGGACATTCAATTCTTTCTGTTTTCATTTTTGTTAAAACCTTGTCTTGGCTAAGCATTGGACTTTTGCAGCATATTCTTTGATAATAAAATGGATCTGTGAACTTACTGATGTGGGTATTCCACTTTAGCTGTTGATTGAAAACTAATCCATGTCTATCTATTCTAAGTGATCATTCTTCATATTCTCCTGTGGGTTCCCTTCATGGGATCTGTTGTGGTTGGGGGTCTTCTTAATTTTCTAATATCATTAGGAGACTGAGAGGAAATCTAAAAGATCATGAACTTTTGAGGAAGAGGACTTGGGTTCAAATCCTGTCTTTTCTTCTCTCTAGTCTTGTGACCTTTGCCAAATAACTTAATTTCTCTGACTCTCAGTTTTATCCTTTGTAAAATGAAGGACTTGTATGAGATAACCTTTAAACCCCTTCCATTTTTAGTCATCTGATCATGAGGAACCAGTAGAACACATGGATCATCCTTCACTTATTCATCATCTACCCTTGTTCAACCATCTTTGTTCATACATTGCCTTGATGCCATTTTTTTGCTCATTCGTGTGCTATAATTTTTTGTTTGTTTATAATTTTTGGATCCATTTTACAACTATCTTTTCAATATGGCATTTCAAAAATCCTGAGTTAGGTGGGGGTATCTGTTCTCCATAGTTTTCTTTCACAGTATCCTGTTCCCATCTGGCAAATTCTTATCCATTAAGTTGTTCTAGGAATATATCAAGAAAACAAGGAAGGATAAGAGGTTAGATCTGTGGGAGAGTTTAATTAGATTCAGTTTGATTAATAATTATTAAGTGCTCCCTGTATCCAGAACTGTGAGCTCTCCAAACTGTTTTTATGTAAAAGTATAAGCAGCAAATTTTAAGGGATATCAATGATAAATGACATTTAGAGAAATGCTTTAAAGTTTGCAAGGCACATATACATATGTTATATAATGTGAATCTCACAGCAACTTTAGAGAGATTCACTATAAAAATTTTCCCCACTTTACATATGAAAAAAATTAAGGAAAATAAGGAAAATCAGGGAGATTAAATGATTTGGTCATAGTTATACAGCTAGTAATTGTCAGAGGCAGGATTTGTACACAGCTCTTTCCTAAGTTCAAGTATGCCAGGATTTCTAGATTTAAAAGAAATAAACAGAGAAAGAAAGTAGAGCCATGACTTTTTTTCCTACATGACTTGCCACTTTTCATATGACCTTATTAAAAAAAAGAATCATCTTTGGCTCTAAGAGTACCTCAGCCTGACTTAAACTGAATGACTATTAAGTCTTTTAATAAAAAGTTCCAGTTATAGTCAAGCCATTGTATCAGTTTCTGTGTCCTCATGGAACTGTGCATAATTGAGATCTCAAATCAGCATCTAAATATCAACATTAGAATCTGAACTAGTGAAATGGCTGATTTCAAATTGAAATATTTTTAGCTATTATTGGGAAGGGGGCTTCCCTATTTGGACCAATGTTTTTTACTTCAGTCTATTCATTTTAAAAGTATTACAGCTTCTAAAAGGCAGGCTAGTCAAAGAAACAAGAGGAAAAAACATCTTTTCCAAGTAAAGAGAAAGTTCTGAGCCCTTTAAGCGCCAGGGTGATGACTGAATTAGAGGGAGATGAGCAATTCAAATGCTCACCCTCATCAATCTCACTCAAGCAGGAAAGGAAGACAAATTATTTCACTTAGAGACAAGACTACACCAGTCCTAAGAGACAGAACAACTATGATCCAAAGAGACAAATGCAATACCCCCTGCAAGAATGCTTTGTCATCTGCCACCTGAGCCAACAATCTGACAAAGAAATAGGAAAAAGGAGGAAAGTAGAAATAGACTCACCAAGAGAGTTTGAAAAATCAAGTCTTTTGCTCAAGAGGCTTCTCTTTAATTCCTGTTTAGTGTGAAACTTAGAGATTTAGGTATAGAAAGGATGTAAAAAAGATTAAATATAGTCCTTTCAGTTTAATTAATGGAGTAGAGGTCTACAAAGTCTAAATGACTTGATCAAGATCACCCAGATGGTAAAAAGAATCAGAATTCAAACCCATGTCCTATCATTCCAAATCCTGTCCTCAGCACTTTATCAGACAGCTTATATGTATTCTTACATAGCCATTTGATTTAGCAGCTTTTTTTAGTGTGGTATCATAAATGAAGAAAGAAATAGGAAATATAAAAAATTCTACCATCGAATGCCTTCTTTGTGCTCAAGATTATTACATGATATATAATTTCTGTATTTGTTCAATATTCAGTTATCTATCATTTATATTTATATTTAGTATATAAATGAGCTGCTACATGACAAAGCATTTTGCTTTTGTTGGCATTATGTTTATTCTTCAGACAAATTTGTGAAATTATTTCTTTTTAGTGATCTTCCATCTTTCATATTGACCCATCATGTCCCTCCCATTCTCCTGACTTTTTCTGACATCTTTCTATTAACCAAGTCACTTAGCCTCCTTGGCCATCAATTTCTTCATCTGTAAAATGAATTAGTTGGAATAGAGAACTTCATCTATTTCCATATAATTCTCAAATTAATCTCAGAAAACTTCATCATAACAGAATTTTTAATGGTGACCAAATTCACAATGCTCAAATGAGAGAGTATGAAGTTGACAACTAGATATTTTGATATTTCTCATCCAAAAGTTTGTTCTCCTAAAATAACCAAGATCTGTTAAATCAAAATGACTTTAAGGGGTCTGTGGGAAGTATATAGTATTTATGAGATGTGAATATATGTTTGAATATGTATATACTTTTTATAATCATAGATTTCTTCTTCCAAAGAAATAGAAGATCTCAGGATGATTTGATCTGAGGGGGGCAGTATGTACTTATCAGAGGGAAACATAATCTAAAAACACAGCAAAGGAGATGAGTCTCAGTGAGGAATGTCTGTTAGTGCATAGGGAAAAAAGGGTTATGGTCACCACTCTCTTTGCTGGTTTTGGAAGGCCATCTGACTTATAATCAAAACTACAGAAGAATTAAGAAGGAAAAAAATCAGAATTCTGTCAGCTTTTCTACCAGTAGAGCTTGTCAGAAGACTGTTTTGTACAGCTTCCTAGCAGCATTTCCCCAAGCCTGTTTCTTAATACAGTCAGATCAGAGATAATGAACTCTCCCTGAAGACTCTTCTTAAAGAACAGTGAATGGATTTTTAAAAGCATTATCCATTCTGACTATTTATTTATTAAAAATATACAACTTTTTTGCATATATGCTTGAATTTCCCCCTGCCCCCCACTCCATTTTGTAAGGTTAAAGACTGATCAAAAACTGATCTGTTGAATTAGCTGAAGAAAACTGGAGCTTTCCTAGGGAATTCACTTTAGACACATTGCCTAGTTAGTGTTGTTGTGAGTTTGAGTGGGAAGCACTAAGGATCAGGCTTCAAAGCTTGTTTTCTTGACTCTGACTAAAAATCAGATGCATTTTCTACCTCAGTCTCTAAGGCATAGAATGTAAAATAAAATGGATTTTGCTTCGGATACACCTCCAGGTTGCCTTTCATTTCTTTTTGTCTCCGTTGTTTTAAATTCTCTATTAAGGTAAGCAACCCTGGCCTTATGGAACTGTTTATATATTTATTTGGAGTCCTTCCAAGTCATTCTTTGTAGCAATCAGAGGGAGTCTCTTAATGAACTAAGATGCTGCCTCCTATTCCAGTTTGTTGCATGCTGACTCCCCCATACCTCCCAGTCCAAAGAGCTGATATCTCCAACCTTCAACTTCACATTACTCCCAAGGGAATACACTTTGGAGCTTTTCTAACAGTGGATAAGTATACTCATCTAAATTTTGGGGGGGTTCTTTTGGGGAAAGTACTTTGCAAACCATAAAGTGTTATGTAAAAGGAAGCTGTTGTTATGACTGCTGTCGTTCAGTCATTTAGTCATGTCTGATTCTTTGTTACTTCATAGATGGCAATATGGTCCATGAAATTATCTTGGCAAAGATACAGGACTGGTTTGCCATTTCCTTTTATAATTATGACTGTTACTAATTTTTATTATATATATCACATCTACAACAAGTATATCAAATTTGAAGATAACCCCAAATATTTAAAACTGGCTTATATAATGTGTAAATAGAAGATTGCTCATTTTACAAACAAATTCTTCCACTTTACAATGTAATTTGTAATAGGATTACTGTATGTGGCAAACTCTTCCAAGGTGCTTAAATATATATAAATTTTAAACATGTACACATTTCTACAATATGGAACACAACTAGTTTAGTAAAGTCAAATCAAGTCAGTAAGCATTTATTAAGTACTTATTATTTATTGCTATCATGATAAGTTTTATGAATGCAAATATAAGTAGAAAGATAGTCTCTGCTCTCAAGGAGCTTACATTCTAAAGGTAAAGTGAAGACAATAAGTAAAAGGAAGCTGAAAAAGGAATGGCAGAAAAATTCCAGAGGAGGGAAGAAGACAAGAAAGTGGTCATATTTTCATTTCAAATAAGAGTGAAGATATGGGAACTTTTCTCAAAGTGAAGGTTTTGGAATGAATTAATGAGTCAGATGAAGGGACTTCAGGGACAGAGTGATCTTTAATGTAAGGGATATACTTGGGGCAGAATGAGCTCTCAGAAAGAGGTAGAGAAACTCCAGAGAGTCACAAGTAGGTGAGAGGAATTATTGCATTTAGAGTTTGACAAAAAAGATCAGTAGGAGAGGGGGGAACATAAGGAGTTGATATTGATTTATCAGTACATACACCTCAGCACTAAAAGATTCCAAATGCATACTCATAGTTCTAGAGCTAAAAGTGAACATTAGAGATTAGCTAGTGAAATACTTCCATTTTATAAAGAAACTGAAGTCCCAGAAAGGTTAAATAACCTATCCAAGTTCATACAGCTAGATCATGGCAAGCTAGAACTGAAGTCTCATGACTCCCAGCACAGTGTGTTTTTCATGTCACAGATGCTGTGTTCCAGTTTTGATTCTTTGGTTGCCCTTGTGATTGCTCCTCACCCTTTCTACAAATAGAATTGTTAAATTTGGATCAGATTCAGCCAAGATTTCTTCTCTTTTTGCTTCCCCACAATATTTTCTCCTCAAGGACCCAAGCATCCTCTGTTCTTTTTGTGCATTCCTTGGAAAATAAATGTTAACCCGATGGTTCTCTTGTAAAATGGTGTTATATATCCTTTCTTCCCTTCTTCCCCTCCTCCCTTCCTTCCTCCTTCTTTTCTTTCTTTTTCCTTTTCTTTCTTTCTTTCTTTCTTTCTTTCTTTCTTTCTTTCTTTCTTTCTTTCTTTCTTTCTTTCTTTCTTTCTTTCTTTCTTCCTTCCTTCTTTTCTTCCTTCCTTCCTTCCTTTTTTCTTTTTCTTTTCTTTTCTTTTTTTTCTTTTCTTTTCTTTTCTTTTCTTTTCTTTTCTTTTCTTTTCTTTTCTTTCTTTCTTTCTTTCTTTCTTTCTTTCTTTCTTTCTTTCTTTCTTTCTTTCTTATCTAACCATCTATATATTTATCTATCATCCATCCATCCATCCATCTATCTATCTATCTATCTATCTATCTATCTATCTATCTATCTATCTATCTTTTCAATTAGTACAACTGCACCATAGAAGAGGTCCCTTACAACTCCTACAGTGGTTTGTGGAGTTGGAAACAACTGCTGACAAATGGATGAGGTAGGGCCTACCTCAGATTGCCTGTCATCTCCAGCTCTAAAAGGATATTGAGCATCTTAGGTTGAATCAGATAAAATAAATTCAGTAGAAATAAGGGTAAAGTTTTGCATTTAGGTACCAAAAATCAACTTCATAAGTACAAAATGGAAGGGATATAGCTAGATAGAAGTTGTTCTCAAAAAGATCTGAGGCTATTAATGAATCCTGTGATCAAAATGAGTTAGCAATATGATGGAACAACCAAAAAAGTGAATGAGAACTTGGGCTGCATTGAGTGACATAGCTTTCAGGAATAGAGAGGTTAGTCTTTTTGTACTCTGCCATTATCAGATCTCATTTTCAGTTTTGCATTCAGTTCTGGGAACCATGTTTTAAGGATGATATTAATAAGCTGAAGAATGTGCAGAGGAAGACTATCAGGTGAAGGGCTTTGAGCCCATGTCACATATGAATCAGCAAAAGGAACAAATTGGGCAGCAGAAGAGCTAAGGAGGATATGGTAGCTGTCTTCAAGTCTTTGAAGATGTCATGGGGAGGAATGACTAGACTTTTTTAGCTGGCCCTAGAGGGCAGAACCAGAAACAATGTAGAACTACAAAAGGGAGAAATTAGGCTTGAGGTTAGGAAAAAACTTTCTAATAATTAGAGCTGTTCAAAAAAGTGAAAAAATCCAAAAGTGAAATGGATTGCCTTGAGAGATGATGGATTTCTCTTCCTGAAAGTCTTCAAGTGGAGGCTGAATGATCTCTTATCTAGTTTGTCTGTGGTTGAAAATCCTTTCATGCATGATTTAGAATAGAAGGTTGTTAAAGTCCCTTTTAATTCCCTAATATCTATGATTTCAAGAATTGCCTATTTGATAGCCCCTCAAATTATTTTGTTAAATAGTTCCCAAGAGAGTATAATACCGTTAAGTTACTTTTGCTACTCATTTTAAGTTTTTCTGTCAATGCATGTTTGTGTATCTTAAGCACATCTTTTGTGTACAGGAAATAACTAGATATAGCACACTTTATCTTATATGTTGAATATCTTTTTATCTTTCTCTCCTCCCCCCCTCCTTTTGGGACAATGTTAAAACTAAACCTGTTCTTAAGTTTTAAGTAATTAATAAAACTGGGAATGCTAAATGAAATACTGTAATGTTGAAAATGTAGTCTATTTTTAAGGCAGAATTCTTTCAATTATTTATTTAGAAAACCATTTTCAAGGCATAAATAATTGCTATTCACCACCAGATTTTCTGGGGGAAAGGTTACATCAATATAGCAATATTTGAAGGATTTGTGATTTTTGTCAAGTGGGAATGCTAAAGAGGGAAACGGACAGAAAGGAAGGAGGAAGGAAAGAAGGGAAGAAAAAAGAAGGAAGAGAAAAAGACAAGATTGACTTTTGGTTAGTCTGCTGCTAAACATTCTTTGTTAGACAGTCCTATTGTGAACTCCTTGAAAATAGACCTTTTTTATGATAACCTTTCTTTTTATACCTGGTACTTAGCCAGTGTCTGGCCCATGGCTGGTACTTAATGAATATAAAATATTTTTTGGCTGACAGCACCCCCCCCAAAGTTAAAAAGCCCAATTACACCATTTTAAGATGTCCTCTAAAGAGAGGAAACTTCAGTATTTTTAATGGAAGCTAATTTAAGAGTTTTCTGATTTTTCATTGACAGTGAAAAACAAGTAATATTAGAACTACTAGGCTAGCTTTAAAGTACATTTGATTATTAAACTTCATTTTTGATTAAGATTTTATTTTGTATAAAAATAAAAAGGAAATACTACAGTTGCTAGAAAAATACAAGTTTTAGAAACACATTTTTCCCTCATGAAATCATTTTAATTTTTCTTCAAGGTAACCAAGATGATCAGAAGCTCTGAAAACAGCTTCATGAAAAATATGAAGCTTGGGAGAGTGTTCCCTCCATTCCAGAATAGAGTCCAACTTTAATATAAGATTAAAAATCATGAAATAGGCTGAAAAAATAAAACAAATAAACAAAAAGAACATGATCATAGAAAATTACTATGGGGATGGGAATTTCAAAGCACAAACTCAGAAGAGGACAATAATGTTGAAACCTCTGCAGGCAAACCCTCAAAGAAAATGTGAATTGGTCTCAGGTCCTGAAAGAATTTCTGAAAGAGCTAGAAAAAAATTTAAAAACAAAATAATAGAGATAGAGGAAAAATTGGGAAAAGAAATAAGAAGAATACAAGGGAATCTTGGGGAAAAATGCTGATAGCTTGGTAAAGAAAGCACAAAACAGAAAAAGATATATAAAAATTCACTGAAGAAAACTCCTTAAAAATAGAATTGGTTAAATAGAAAAAGAAGTACAAAAGCTCATTATATAATTAATTGCTGTATAATTGTAATAATTTCTATAAAATATGTTTAGGATTCAGGGTATGTGAGAGTATTATTGTCAAGATTTTTCTATGATGAGTATGCTTTGCATAGCCTCATCACAGTTGAAAAGGACCTCAGAGTAAAACTAATCTAATCCTATCATGAACATCTGTAGCATCCTTGAAGGAAGAGATGTTTTTGTCTTAGTATTTCGCATTTAGCAGGGTGACTGGTACATAATTCAGTGCTTAAGAAATATTTTTTGATTGCCTTCAATTTCAAGTACTCATCATATCTTTGCTAGGAGATCTCATATGAGGGGGAACTCATTACTTCCCACTTTGGGCAGCTTTATTATTAGGGAACTCTGTCCAACATTGAGCTTAATTCTATCTCCTTGTAACCACTCATTGTTGTTAGTTCTACCTTCTAGGCTACGTGGGACAAGTTTAATATCCTATCCAAGTGATAGCTCTTCAAATACTTGATATATTTGTTCTGCTAATTTTCTCTTGGCTCAAAATCCTCAATTCTTTCAATTGTCTCATGCATTATCTATCTTATTTTTATTTTCCTGGTTAACTTTGTGAATGCCATCTTTTTTCCTTGAGTATGTTTGTGGTTGGATATTTAGGGCACATTACTGACAAATATGTTCTCAGTTGGTCACAATTATATTCTACTAGGAAAGGCAGTAATAACAAGCTGGCCCCCAAATTAGGAACATAGGCATTCAAGTCCTGCTTCTGATTCATACTAGCTGAGTGAACTAAGGAAATATTTAATCTCTTAGTGCTATAGGAAACTTTTAACTCCGTAATTTGCAGAGAAAGTAAGTGGTGAGTTCTTTGGCATAAGGTACCAATTGAAATTTTATCTTGGGATATTAAATTCCCTAACATCTACCAACAGGAAACATCTCTTTCTATCAATTTCCCCCTTTTTCTTAGTGATATCAAATTTGAATTCATGTCATGAATGTTTTTATATATTCATTTTTACAGTTAATGATTTAGGAAAATATGAGGACTAAGTGCTATCTCTTCGGTGATTAATAACTTTTCATGAAGAGGCCTCCTCAGAATTCTTCCATTTCTCAGCAATGGACTTAACTCTCTTGCAGTTTGGAGCTTTTTAGAAAAGTAAAAAACAACAACAACAAAAAAAAACCTGTCATAGTTAACAGTTATATACATTACTCTTGAATTCACTACACTTCACTTCACTTCAATTCAATAAACATTTAATATTCCAGAGGGAAAAAATTGTCCCTTAGTTCCAAACATTTGTAGGGTATGGTCTGGGTAGACCATAGGATAGATCATGGAAAGGTTTCCTCCCATCTCTGAATCTGGGAATACATTGTTCTCTGGAGAATCACAAAAGTGATGATTTCTGAGATATAGGCTTATCTCTCTTTTGGGAGGGTTCAGGGACAAAGGCCTTGGAATTATAGCCTCAGACACCACAGAGAGGGACTCTAGTTCCTTGTTTATTTTTGTCCATCATGACCCTGCCTAGTTTTACACAGGCTTTCTCAGTGAGTTCAAGCTCACTTCCTTAAAAATTTTTTTGTTTTGATTAAATTAATCCTAGTTTTTAAGGGCTGAAGATAATTATTGAAAAACTACAGGCCAGTTAACAATACTGATGGAGTAAGTCCAGGCAAGGCACATGCTATTTCAATTAATTATCTTATGAATTTCTCCTTCTCTCTGAATTCACTCTATGCTACCTTAATTGCTGGATAATCTCACAATTGTGTGAGTACATTCATTTATATTTGGCTCCAGTGTAAACAAGATGTCAAGGGAAATATAATTTTGATGTGTCAGATGTAACAATTTGCTTTTTAGACTTCTTTTCTAAGATGCTCTGTTGAAATTTAGAAAATTCAAATGAGGTACTTCTATGACTTTCTTTTTTCCTCAGGCCAGACCTATCATCTATAATAGAAAGTGACAAGGAGTATATATTATTTTAGAATCAGTCTTGGCAGTTCTGATTCTGGCAAAATTTAAAGAAATTTCTTTCTTGTCATTGGCAAACACACTGTCTTAAGCAGTATCTGCCTGTGTGGATGATAGAAATATTAGGAGAGGGATGCCTATTAACTGAATAGCTATTAATTTTGTAATTAAGCAAAGTTAAAATATCTAAGAACAAATAAAATAAATAACAAGCAAGGCAACAAACTTTATTAACCCCTTCTGATATGAGAATATGCTAAATGTTGGGGATACAAATATAAGCAAAAAGATTCTCCCTACCTTTGAGTTTGAAAATATTACACAAAAGGGATCTGAAAAGCAGGAGATGTTTTTGAAGGAGTTGTGATAGAAGAATGAATATACCTAAGGGCTTAATGTTGAAGTCAAGAAAGTTCTTATATGGTACTGAAGTATGGATACTGTTGGCACTGCCAAGCTACAGATTTACATGCAAGCATTTCTATGTGTTGTAGATAAAGTTCACAGTGTCATAACAAAGTCCACTATTGGGAATTTTTCACAGAAATTAAAGTATTATTGAGGATCAGATAAACAGTTTTTAAGATTAATAGACAAGCTATAGTATAAGTACTCAGCTTGCCTCTGATAATGGGTATCTCTACTTTAAGTACCACTAAGTTAGTTTAACTGTTTGATAAAGATGGAGCTTCTAATTGGGTTCCTCTGGGAATTTAGTTGTGTTTCTCCATCAAAATATCTAATGCAATGAAGAACAATAAATAGATTATTAATTATGAACCTAGGATTTCATTATTAACATCAGTTATGTTTCTTTGACCAATGCTTTTCTTCTTCTGTTAGTGTTTATTAGAAAATGATGCTCATTTTTGAAATAAATTTGCAGGAAGCAGCTAGATAGCACCGTGAATAGAGTACTTTTGGTCTTAGAATCAGGAGGACCTGAGTTCAAATCCAGCCTCAGACACAAGACTTACTAGCTGCGTGTCCCCAGGCAAGTCACTTAACCCTAACTGCCTTGCAAAAACAAACAATGAAATAAATTTATATTTCATATAAATACATGTGTATTTTAGTCATCTTCCCTTTTATGGTAAGAATAGCTGGTCACAGAATCCCAAGGAGCCATTCCAATTAAGATACAAGGAGAAACATGATCAACACCCCTAAATTTATTCTTAGATCAATGACAATGAGGGGTATGTGATCTTTTTTTCAATCAATGATATTTTATTTTTCCAAATACATGTAAAGAGTTTTTGACATTCGTTCTTGAAAGACTTTGTGTTCCAAATTTCTCCCTCTCTCTTACCTCTCCCCTCTCCAAGACAGTAAACAATTTGATATGTTAAACATGTGCAATCCAAGAGCATGTACTTTTAATGGAAACCTAACTTATTGAGCTTTGTGCACTTATAATTCTTGGTTTTATGATAACTGACTTTCATCTTGAGTCTACTGTTGTTGTCTGACTGTATGTTGGCTGTCTTATCTTTTGATTTGATTTATACTTTACTGTTTTCTCCCATCTGTTCTCTTTGCTTTGTCATCTTGACTCCTACCCTTTGGTTCCTTAGGTGTTTATGTAGCTCATGCTGGTCTTAATTTTCTCTTCTCATATCCTAACCTCCATTATTTAGGTTGGGATAAATCAACTAGCAAGCCATATTTTATCTTCTACTTCATTCTGGTGGGATGTGATAAGTATCCATGCTTAGTCAATTAAAGGTCTTTCCAGATCTTTGAATTTATTGGTATAGGGAAGTTCTTTTAATGAAATGGTGTCATTTGTAACTTATTAATAAAATATTTATTAAATATTAACACTATGAGATGCTATGATAAATACTGGGGATAAAAATGGGCTACTATGAGATTAAGAAATTTTCACTGGATCACACAAATAGTATGTGTGAAGCTAAATTTAACTCAAATCTTACTCATTCTAAAATTAGGCATCTATCTTTTATGCCTTTCATAAATGTCCTCAAGGTCAATTGAATTAAACGAATATGTATTAAATGTTCACTATGTGCCAGGAAGGACCAGGGAAGGTCTTATATAGGAGGTAGCATTTGTGTTGCATAATAAAGTAGAGGTGAAATGGGAGAATATGTGACACATAGGGAATAGCCTGGACAAAGCTTTGATTCAAGGGAAGAAATTTCATGTAGAAATTGAAGGTGTAAGGGAAATTCCCTGATCAACTAATAAGCACTTATTATGCTTTTCATTTGCATGTTCAGTATTGTCCAAGTTTTTGTGATTTCATTTTGGGGTTTTCTTGGCAACAATATTGGAGTGTTTTATCATTTCCTTCTCCAGCTCACATTATACATGAGGAACCCAGACAAACAGGATTAAGTGACTTGCTCAGAGTCACTCAGCTTTTGTTGCCCATCCTTTGTTGTCAAGAGGACCAATGACATCATGCTCTGATGACTTGCACATGAATTGAATTTAAGTAGGCTGAGTTGCAAAAATTCATCAGCCTCACTCTCTCTTCTAGAGCCATCAAAGTCCAATGGCAAGACAAGTTAAGATAACAGTGATGGTCTGGGATGCAGTGGATGATCTTGGCATCTCTAATGTCTGACTGACCTCTGAGTATTCCTTAGCACTTCTTTAGCCATCTTCATGGCTGTTTGAACAAATTGTTCTCATCTGCCCATTCTACCAGAGGAAGTTTTCACATCCTAGGGATAGACATTAAAAAGACTTAAAAGAGGGAAACCAATTGGAAGACTATTGTAGTAGTCCCAGCAAAAGACAATGAGAATCTGAATTAGGGTCCTCAAATATAGGGATAGGGGTTGGGGTGGAGAATACTATGAGCAGGATACTAAATTTATTAACTAAAAAGATAATCTTTTTAGTATCTTTCTTAAGCTATTAAACCATTACTATTCATCTTAGAACTATTCAATGGAGGGCAGCTGGTTGGTGCAGTGGATAAAGCACTGGCTCTGGTGTCAGTGCTAAGTTCAAATCCAACCTCATACACTTAATACTTACTAGTTTGTTGTATGATCCTGGGCAAGTCACTTACCTTAATTATCTCACCAAAAAAAAAAGAGAACTAAACAATGATATGATTATTGATAGTGGTTATCATTGGAGTGAAGTCCCTCTTCATAATAAAAGCAATTGTGTTAAAATGTAAGAAAATCTTTAAAAATTCCATCCAGTGGTTCAAGTGCCTTATATGGCCTCTACCTCAGTGTTCCTCTGAAGCTCAGCATAATGTATGCTAAAAAAAAACCCTATACAGTTCTATAACTTTTATAGCTTATAAGCTGTAGGTAAAAAAGGACATTTTGCCATCTCTCAGGGGTAACTTCTTTTTCTACCTTTAGGTATTATGACCCCAGCTAACTAGCTCACATTCCCCATCAAAACTTGAAAAGAGCAACAATAGTAAGTTAAACTTAATCTTAGGGTCCTCCTCTTCCCCATAACCCAACAATACAATTTAATTGATATTTATTAATGCCTACTATGTGTTAATATAATTTTTTGCTAAATATTTTGCTAAATATTAGAGGGAAGGAATGAAATAAATAAATAAAAATAATCCCTGTTCTCAAGGATTTTATAATGTTAAAGGGAGAGTGAGAGTGAGGTGGAAAGGATGCAGACAACATAGAAAAATAGGAAAGAAAGTGGGAGAAAGAAACCAGGGAGTATACAGTAACTAAGCATCTTGTTTCATAGAGTTGAAAGTTAACACAATAGTAGATGCATAATGCACTGCACTAAAAATTCCAGTTTCTGCCTTCTGTAAAGAAAGACATTAGCAGGAGTTTGTTACTCTTCTCTTCAGCCCTCCAATCAAGGGAGAGGCTGAGGGAGGTGATGTCTATCAAGGCTTTATTTAGTAGCCTAGTGATGAAATTATACAATATTAGTTTAATCTGGAAAAGCAATTTTGTTCTGTAGAGTTGAATACAGGAAGAGCAGTAGATGCAAAATGAAGTGAGCTCAGAAAGGGCAAATCCAAGCATATTCTAAAGATAAGTCCTTGTTGCCCTTCACTGACCAGTTCTCTCCCTTATATATGAAAAGGGTCCTTTTATGCAGAGGAATCCCAATGATGCAGATTCTATTTGAGAGAAGAGAATTGAAAGAGGATTATATTCAAGTCCTGGGACAAGAGGGTTAATGCTGAGAATTTGGGGTATTTTCCTGTTTATCAGTCTTTATTCTGTGCCCAGTCCAGGTAAACACTTTGCATATATCTAGACTCTTAATAAAGGATCACATTTTCTCTACAGTAGTGTCTTAAATATTAATTTTTCTTAGAACCACTGGGTGAGATTAATTAAATTAACCAGGCTTCTTTCTGAAATAATGTTGTGCCACAGTTCCCATGTCTCACTTTCCCTCAATTTGTCTGTTTCCCTTAATGCTACAGTTCCCATGTCTTAGTTTCCCTTGATTGTTTTGCCCAAAAATAGCAACCTCCTTCCTTCTGACCATCAGACATAAATCATAAAACCTCCAGATGGTCCACCTCAATGTACCCCTTATCTTTTTGGCTTCAGACTTCCTGTCTCCCAGTTCCTTCTCAAGCTTTCTTTACTCCCTATGTGTCAGAATTGAATTGATAGTCCTTCCTGGAACTCAATTCTCCCCCCGCCCCCAGTGCTCAACCCTTCCTTCTGCTTCTTCTGCCGCGTGAGTCCTTTGTTTTCGCGAGTGCCAGGAATCCTATAAGAATGCTATGACCAAACTTATTATTTGCTGGACCTGCTTGAGATCCAGTCAGCTGGCATGTCTGTCAGTCTAAACTCATAATGGATTGTGTACTTTGAGACGAGTTCCAGCAGTCCCAATCCATAGCTATGGATTCTGAACTCTCAATTAACATCAATAAAGTATTAACTAATCTCCAATGTGTGATACTGCCTCAGTTTCTCCCTGAGCATTACAATATCTGGGGTAGGATGGATGCGCTAGAAAAAATTTCTTAGACACTACACTATGGTCTTCTTTATATTTTTGTGATATAGCATATTTATCCAATTTAGGCTTTGCTTTTTTTTTTTTTACTAGATCTGTGTTTTCAGTGATAGAGAAAGTTCCCTGCTGATGCAGATCATCATCTGCTTTCCAATTTATGATTTTATATAGTTTTCTGGGAGGCAATGAGAGATTACATAATTTTTTTCTGATTTACATTGCCAATATTCATTCAAGACTTGAACTCAGGTTTTCCTTACTCTAAGACTAGCTCTCTAGACACTATACTATCTTGCTTCTTAACTTAGGCAAAATTAATTTCAACTTTCTGAAAAGATTAACAAATAGTGAAGCAGTTTACAAATGCAAAATATCTGGCAATAAGTAGATATTTAATTAATGCTTATTGATGGATTGATTGATGTCTTTTAGGCAAAGGGAAGTTGATCTAGTATTTGAAATTGCCACAGACAGTATGGTCCTCATGTGAATGATAGAATATTGACAATAATTTAAGCTAGATAAAGCTGCTTGTTCATTCCTTGCTGCCATTGACTTCACTCCGAAGAACTTTCTGTTATTCCTGCTCTAGCCTTTCCAGTTGTCTACTGCTCATACTACTCAATCAGCTTATAACACCCCTTTGAGCCTATGGCATCAATCTTCTAATTCTTCTTCTGTCACTTTATTGCAACAGAGTATAACCAAACTTATTTTTGAAGTTAATGGGCATTATTTTTAATCTTCTAACAGGAAAGTTCCTTCCATGGCAGTTTTCTCTGCTTTACAAAGGAGGCAGAATAATGTTCATACAGGAGCAAGTCAAGAATTTCTTTCAAAAACAATTTTTTTTCTTGGTGGTGGTGGCCATCATCTCTTGAAGGATTTATCAGTCATCTTGACTTCAGAACTTCTAGATTGATGATCTGCCAGAAACAGTGTCATTGGTAGAAGAATAATTCATAGTACAAATACCTTATGGTATTAGCCAAATGAAAGCTTACTTTTAGTTAGGAGTGCTATATGGTTTCCCTAAGAAAAAACTGATATGAACTATATAGCAACTGTATTGTCACTTGGAAAAGTTCCATCAATAAGAGTTCCATTAATATGAGATAACAATCCTATTATGCTCAGCATTGGTTAAAATTATATATGGGTACTATATCCAGTGGATATGAGTACACTATTTTAAGAGGAACTCTGACATTCTGGAGCATATTCTGAGAAGGGTGAGGGTATTTACAACCATACCAGGTGAAAATTGATTGAAGGAGCTAGGGCTTCTTAATGTGGGCGAAGGAGAGTTTAGAAAGTATAATGACTATCAACTCCAAATATCTGAAGTATTGTTATATGTAAAGGAGATTAGATTTATTCCATGTGGCTCCAAAGAGTTGAATAAGAATGAATGGATAGAATTTATAGAGATGCAGAATATATATACACTATGTATACAGAATACATACATATATATATATATATACACACACATATAACATATCTATATCTGTCTCTCTCTATCTGTATCTACAATGGGAACTTCCAAAAACTGAATGCGTTAACCTTGTGAGACAGTGAGTTCTTTGTCAAGAAAAGAGGCTGAATGGTCACTTCTCTGGACAGAGATTAAACAGAGAATTGGTTTGGATGCTCTTCTAAAGACTTCCAATTTTGAGTCTGTGATTCTCTTATTCTAATACAAGAAGATTTAAAAGCTTTAAATGATTTAAAAGATTTAAATGAAATGAAATGTATAATATTCTTGTTTTCTAACATAACTAAGTTAAAACTTAAAAAAAAAAGCTGTTTCATACTACGTAATATTCTCTTTGGATTTGCTTTGATCTAGATTGTTAGTGCCCTTCTTTATGTCCTGTTAGTTTGAATTTTGCTAAGCCACAGGCATATACTCCCCAGTATGTGTCCTAGTTCCAATTAGGCTCCAGGGATCTTATATAAACACCACTTACAAATTGAATCAGAAGAAAAAAATCCTTTAAATGCAAAGTCATCTACTAATTGTGGATCTGCAGGTAACAAAATGCAAAAAAAATTGTGGAACTAAATTGAAAATATGTACTTTAAGTCAAGCTCTAAATAGAAACATGTCATTTACAAAACAATACTACAACGACTCTGTTGAAATACAAATTTCTTCATGTTTATTATTGGGATAATGTTTGAGGAGAATACTTTTCAAAAATACATATTCATCAAGTTTCACTGAAGTCTTAACCTCAAACCTCATTGTCACATGGAGGCAATCTTTAGTCTATGGTAGGGCAAGCTCTGGAAAGGCCTACCAAATTAGAAAGTTTCTAAGTATGAGTTTTGTGATAGAAGTGTCTTTTTTTTTTTACTACATCAATTACCTTGTATTTAAATTAATTAGAGGTCTTCCAAATCCTATATTCCTAACATGGGTTTGTCCTAGACTTGTTCCCTGAAACAATGCATCACTGGTGAAATTTGTACATGCTAAAGTGTAATAGGGATTAATTTTATAATTTTTATTTACACTGTTATGTTATTGTGTGTATTGTTTTCTGGGTTCTATCACTATGCATCATTTTATACATAGTTTTCTAATGCTTCTCTGAATTCTTCATATTGATTATTTCTTATGATACATTAATATTCTATTATATTTATGTATCACCACTTGCACAGTAATTTTTCAATTGATGATCATTTACTTTGTTTCCAGTTTTTGCTACAATAACAAGTGCTATATCTTGATTTTTATGAACCTCCTTTTTTTCCCTCCCTATCCCCTTTTTTTGATCTTGATGCATATGACCATCAATGGGCTCTCTGAGTCAAAGGATGTGAACATTTTCTTCACTTTTTAAAAGTATAATTCCAAATTATCTTATATGATGATTTGGACCAATTCACAGCTCTACCAGCACAGATATTCCATAGATATTGGTTTCTCCCGTCTCCCCCTTTTTTTTTATTAATTTTGCTAGGTATGAGGTGAAACTTCAGAGTTGCTTTCATTTGTATGTCTTACTAATGATTTACAACAATCTTTCATGTACTAATTACTTCTTTTGAAACTTGTTTGTTCATGTTCTTTAACTGTTTATCCTTTAGAAAACTTTAATTCAATTTAATTAAATAAACATTTATTAAGTGCTTACTATGAGTCAGGCACTGGGCTAAGTATTGGGGATAGAAGAGGCAAAAAACAGTCCTGCCTGAAAGGAGTTAATCACTAATTGGGGAGAAAGCTTACAATCTAATGGGGACATGATATACATTTGTATTAATTCCACATTTAATTTGGCTATTAGTTCTTAAAGACATTGAATGCAATATTTTTGTCCTTAGTGAGCATTTTTCTTTCTTACCCTGGCAATATCCATTTTGTTTATGCAAATACCTTTCAATTTAACATAATCTAAATTAATTTTTTTTGTATTTTGTAGTCTCTTCTATTCTTTGTTTACTTAGGAGTTCTCCTCCTAGCCATAGTTGTAAAAGTTCCTAGATTTCATTTTCTTTTAATTTTTTATGGTATGACTTTTTATATTCAATTCATCTGTAGATTTTTAGTTTTTGTGGTATATGTGACATGGATAATCTTTCTTTTTCTATATATATCCAATGTATTTATATAATTGGATACATCATATAAGGTATGGGTATAAACCTTATTTTTACCAACATGATTTTTAATTGCATTACCTTTAGATTGATTTTACTTAAAATATCCTAAGATTGTGATATTGCACAATTGTTGTTGTAGGTTTTTTTTTTTTTTTTTTTTTTTGTTTTTTTGCTCAGGCAATTGGAGTTAAGTGACTTGCCCAGGGTCATATAGTTAGGAAGTATTAAGTGTCTGAGGTCAAATTTGAACTCAGGTCCTCCTAACTTCAGGGCTGGTGCTCTAACCATTGTGCAACCTAGCTGCCCCTTGGTCCTTCATTCTTGAAGACCATGATTTTAGGGAGATGAGGCCATAACCTGCTAGTGAATTGGATTTGAGTGAGTGAGGGCTGAAAGACCACTTGCCTCACTTTCCCTTCCAGAGCCATCTGAGTCCAGTGGCAAGATATAGATCAAGGTGACTGGAGATGGTCCTAAATGAAATGGGTAATATTCAACTATATAAAATAAGTTGGAGAATATCGATAATAAGGAGATGGGCTTTTATAAAAGCAAGTAGTTTGGGATCATTGAAAGTACTACATAATTTTCCAAATGTGTTCTAGCCTGTTCTACTATTGTATTCAGTTCTGGTATTGGGTAACAATATCAATTTAGAGCAAAATGGGAACTGTTGTCTATTATGATCACAATAGATTGCTCATTTTCTTAAGTACAATTTTCATTTCCTTTCTTTGGACACTGTACATTGAAGTGATGGAGTCAAAATATGGTTGTCCACTATAAAAATAAAAAATAAAAAATAAATGACTCTAAAATTATTAGAGATACAATGACATATTAGAGTCAAAATACAATACAACTCAGCTCAATTAATTTTTTGAGTGCATAGTGCATACTTACCAATACTAGATATTGCACATTACATATAGTAATACACTTAAGAATTTTGTAAATCATATCAATTACATATATTTTCAAAAGGCATTTTGTCAAATTATTTTAGGCTTGAATTTCTAAGATTACCAGATAGAAAGTTATTTTCTTGATTATCCTAGGTCTTCCAGATGAAATCTCTGCATGAATGGTGATCCCTGATTGATGGTCTTATTTCTTCATGATCCAAGCTTTACATATCCTTGATTAATTGAGTCAAAAATTACAGGATGCCTTTCAAGAAGATTGTGTTTCTCCCCCATAATTTTATGGTAAAATTCTTTATTCCAACAATTAAACAAAGCAATCTTGAATTTCTATTTTTAATTTAATGTACAATTTAGAGTAGAATGTAAATACAGACATTTAATTATAATGATATAGTTTGACAATTGTGAATTTTAATCCCTTTCCTGTCTTTTCTCTTTCAAAGCTTTAAAACAAAAAACTCCAATGTTTTCTCTCATAGAATTTACTTCCCTAGTACCTAGAATTAAATTCCTCTTCTTCTCATAATGTTTCTAGTACAGGTCTTTCCTTTAATAACTGAATCAGGAAAGAATTTAGGCCATCTTCCTACTTCTCGAGGGTCTGGTCCTTTTTCCTTCATGATCAAGAGCAAAATGAAAAGAATATTGTCACACATATATATTCAACCTCTTTATGATTGTATTGTTCCAGTCAGGAATACTTTTTTTCTATCTTGCCACCTCTATTTTTTTTAGTACTAGCTCTTGAACTTCCAGTTTAAGAAGTCTAATTTGCATTGAATGGTTTCCTAGCAACCCTCAACTGCACAGTATTAAATTCCTTTGCTTTCCCTTAAAGAGACTTTAATAAAAAAAGAAATCTAAGTTCTTTATAGCATTTAATGATTTAAATAACTTGTTTCAAGATTCTAATATAATTAGAAAAAATATTCATACATACTTGTATGTATATTTATAATAACCTCTTCATAAACATTTCTGAAAACTGTGATGGAACTCTGAGGGACTAATCATATACTCAACAATTACAATGGTTATTATATAATTTGTATTCACTTGGTTTATATATATATATATATACATTTACAGAAATCAATTAAAATTCTAAACAAAGATCCATATTTTTAAGGATGTTAGTACTAAAAACCATAGATAAAATGATTAGATCAATAAACTTGGTTTTGCTAATTCCCTCTCTAGACCTCAAACACCTCTGTCACTCAAAGAATGCAGCCTCTGAATGTCAGTAGTTCAATGTTTGCAAAACAATAATAGAGCTGCCTCCTATCAAATACTCCCTGGAGCATGGTATTTAAATAGAAACATAGAAGCTTAGAAAGTGATGATATGCCTTATAATCAACAGTGGCCAGTAGAATCTGACCCACAGTTATAAGTTCAAAAATGAACAAGTCATTCTTCAGTTCTGTTCCTACTACTTATCAGTCATTTCATGATCCAGTGACAGTTAAAATTGTTTTCATTTGAACCAATGCAGAGGGAGAATCTGGTGCTTGTGATCTATCTGATCACAGAATCACAGAGTTGAAAGGAATATTGTTTGTCCTTTGTTTTTGAAGAGGAGCAATGACTTTATGAGAGTGATGTTTTCTTGACTTGTGTGAATTGGAATTAAGTGAAGCAGAATTGCAAAAAGTTGTCAGCCTCACTCTTTGTTGCAAAGTCATCATAGTCCAGTGGCAAGACAAAAATCAAGACAATTGATAATTGCCTGGGATGCAGTGGGCATCTTCTATGTCTGCCTAAGTTCTAAGCACTCCATAGTTTCTGCTTCAACAACCTTTTTGGCTGTTGGAATAAATTGTTCTCTTATTCCTTTTCTGCTTGGGGTACACATACTTCTAATACACCCATGGATTTGTGGTTTGTTAGTTACCTTCAATCTGGTATAGTATAGACATATATATGTGTGTGTGTGTGTGTGTGTGTGTGTGTGTGTGTGTGTGTGTGTGCTGAAACATTTTGGTTATGGTCAGAATATACTTTCTTGCAGCCACATGTGAGAGTTTGGTGACAGATGAACATGAGTAGACCTGAAAAGGTCTCAGAAAGCCCTCACATGAGAGGTGCTAGTCCAGTCATGTAGTTCAATTTATACATTATATTAATAAGAATTTCCCTTTCAATCCAACCAAGGACTATCCAGACTTTACGACCTCCAGCAATAGAGAATGCAATACTTCCCAAAAAATTCTATTCAATATTTTTAGAATACTTACTTTTAATGAACTGATTCTTTATGTCAACCCTAAATTTTACCTTTTAAACTTCTACCAATGGTTTCTATCCCAGTCATCCTGACCCAAGCACACTAAATCCAGTCCCTCTTTATTGTGATAGACTTTGAATTACTTTAAGTCAGAATTATGTTAGTAAACATTTAATTACTATTTCTTTTTTTAAAACTTTTTATTTTCAAAACATATGCATAGATAATTTTCAACATTCACACTTGTGGAAACCTTGTGTTCCAATTTTTTTCTCCTTCCTTTCCCCCCATGCCCTCCCCTAGATGAAAAGCAATCCAATAAATATTAAACATATGCAATTCTTCTATACATATTTCCACAATTACTATCCTGCACAAAAAATTATATAAAAAAGGACAAAAATTTAGAAAAAACAAAATGCAAGCAAATGACAACAAAAAAGTGTAAATACATGTTGTGATCCACACTCAGTCCCCCAGTCCTCTCTCTCTGGGTGCAAATGTCTCTCCATCACAAAACCATTGGAACTGACCTGAATGACCTAACTGTTGAGAAAAGCATTTATCAGAATTGATCATCACATAATCTTGCTGTTGCTGTGTACAATGTTCTCCTGGTTCTACTCACTTCCCTTAGCATCAGTTTATTTAACAAATATTTCTTTCCCCAAAATGTGTGCAGAACATTTTTTTCTCAGAATCTTTAAAATTTAATCTACATTAAAAACATTTGCTCCATTACTTTTTTAAGTCTAGAAAGCTGAAAAACAATAAATCAAACTCTAATTTGTAATATTCGCTGATTTCCGAGGCATAAATAAATGCTTATGTTGAAAATTTAACAGTTACCTAGAGAGTCAGTGGGACTTTCTTGTCACACTCATGATTGGAAGTAGATATGATGTTTCTCCTCCTTGTTGCTAGTCTTCTCTTGTCTAAGCTAAACATTCATCTTCAGCTGAATACAACATTCTTTCAAAAATGTGGTACCCTGGGGCAGCTAGGTGGCACAGTGGTTAGAGCACCAGCCCTGAAGTCAGGAGGACCTGAGTTCAAATCTGGTCTCAGACACTTCCTAGCTGTGTGACCCTGGGCAAGTCACTTAACCCCAATTGCCTCAGCAAAAAGCAAAAAAAAAATGTGGTACCCTAAAATGTGAATATAACATTTCACATACTGTGTAAGCAGGAGAGAATATAGTAACACAAATACTAACATCTCTTTGGGAAGTCATGTGGTAAGTGGTTAAAGTGCTAAGTCTGGAGTCAGGAGAACTTGATTTCAAATGTATCCTCAGATATTTATTAGCTATATGACCATGGGCAAGTCACTTAACCCTGTTTGCGTTAGTTTTCTCATCTATAAAAATGAGTTGGAGAAGGACATGGTTAACCATTTGAGTACCTTTGCCAAGAAAACCTCAAGTGGTGTTACAAAGAGTTGGACACAACTGAACAACAATACCTCCCCAGACCTGGACAAAATATCTTTCAGATATTTTCTTTTCTCCCTACTCCCCTTTTTCAATATTTGCAGAATGGAGATTCTATAGTTTTGATATTTATGCAAGACCTGAGACTGAGGAATTCCACTGTTACAGTGTTTGGCAGCCATTTCTAAATTGATTACATGTGAGTTTATGTTTCTCTCTATAGGAGTGCTCTAACACTGTCCCAGAGGAGATAGGTTGTGCACTTGTGTTCCTGAGAGAGGTAAGAAGCTTTTGATTGGAAGTGCAGAAACCTTTTAATCTGTTTTTATCATTAAATGACTAGGTGATGGGACTGATCTAAGCTGTTATAGACAAAATGAGGTACTGAAAACAATACTTTATTTGCAGAGAACCTAGATTTGATTTCTGTTTTGTTTTTGCTAGGGTTACATACTCTATATTTGGAATTAATCCTCTACTCACTTTTGCCTCTTAATTATCCTTTCTTCATTCAAAATATAGCTCTAGCATGACTTTTTATGTGAAGCTTCTTCTGCTTCCCCCTTCTGCTCTTTGTTCCAAACTGAGATGTATTTAACTCTGCAATACTTATACATTTGTACTTATTTCCCTCTTTATAATGTATGCTCTTTACAAATGGGGTTTGTTTCATTATTTTTATTTGCATCTCCACTACCTAGCACATAGAAGACACTTGATAGATATCTGTGAACTAATTTAAATACTTAACTTCTCTAAGCCTTAGTGATGGGATTGAACTAGGAATTATCTAAGGTCTCAATTAGCACTACATTCAGTAGACATGTGAACAAAGGGGACCACTAAGATATTGCCTCAAAGATATTTTATTAGCTTCTTATTTGAGAATGTGATTATCTCCCTATTTGTGTTATCAAAAAAGGATAATGGTTAACATTCAGAACATCAAAGGAAGCTATTGCAACATCTTAAAGGAAGAAGATTCTACAACTATAATGACACTTAAAGATTTATTTTTCCCCATTTTAAAATTTCTTAAAAACAAAAAACAACAAAAAAACCCTAAATTGATAACTTCCATATGCACAATAGAACAGAGGGAGCATTGTGCATGAAGTTATGACTATATTATTTATAACATGGTTTTCTTTGAAAATGTTACTTTTAAAGGTTTACTTTTTGTTTGTGCTTCCTTTTGTTCTCTGATGTGCACTTTCAAAACATTTTTATCTTTTTGGAAACTCTATTCCTAGCCTTCTCCTTCCTACCCACCACCTCCACTTCTCTCTCTCTTTTTTTTTTAAAGCTTTTTATTTTCAAATCTACTATTCTTGAGAAGAAAAGAAAAACTGTGGTAGCAAATACATATAGAGAACCAAAAAACAAACAAAAAAAAATATCTCATTCTGTAACCTGTACCCCTCATTTCTTTGTAAGTAGGGGGGTAGTATGCTTTATCATGAATTCTGGAATTGTGGTTATTACTGCATTGTTTAAAGATTTTTTTTAAGTTCTTAAAAGTTATTTGTTAATGTTGTTGCTATTCTATAAATGATTTTTCTGGTTGGACCAATTCAAAGGTTCGTTAGTATGCTTGTTTTCCCATAGTCTCTTAAATAATTGTCATATTTCTTTTATTGTGATCTTTGTGAATCTGATGGTTGAGGCAGAATTTCAGATACAGAGTACCTGGAGTGAGGAAGATTCTTCTTTATAAGTTCAAATCTGGCTTCAGACAGTAGCTGTGTGACTCAGGGCAAGTTATTTAATCCTATTTGTTTTAGTTCTTTATTTGTAAAGTGAGCTACAGAAAGAAATGGAAAACAACTCTAGTACTTTTCCAAGAAATCCTCAAATGAGTTTACAGAGTCAGACATTTCTGAAATGAAAATGACTGAACAGCAAAGGAAAGAATCAGAGTGGAGTAGATATGCTGCTACAGTTATACCACAAAGAACACACATTGAACTTCAAAAACAGTTAGGGAATCCTGGGAAATAATTTTATTTGTTTTTCTCAAACATTTAAGTATTAATACTTAGTGCTGAGAATGAATATAGCTGGCTTAAAAAAAAAGATACTGGAAGAAAATGGTTAATAAATGAGTTAGCAAACCCTAACGTGCAAAATAAATGACAAAGTGTTATAATTATTATTAGCCTTCATTTACCAGGCCTCTAGCTTAGTGATAATTTCATTCCTTGAAACCTCTACTCTGTTCCTGACAAATTTGAGCAACATTTATATAACAATATGGGGTGGGATGGAGTAGGGTGTGTGTGTGTGGGGATTGTTGCTAATAAATGTTTAATAACCAGACTTTCTAGAAAAAAAATGCATATGAACTTTTAAGTTTAATCTATATTAAAACACTTTCTTCTCTATTAAGAAAATAATATATCATGTTCTTATTTGTGGTAATTGCTGACTTGCATTGCATACATGTTCATGAAAGATTTAACACTCTCTCCTAAAAACCTGCTAGAGTTGTCTCCAGGATAGCAAGGGAAGGCAAGGAAAATTTAGAATTTTGAGGATATCTTGTGTGATCAATTTATTAGAGGAATTGGACAAAAGTGAGAATAACCACAAAAAGATAAATTTGATTATATCAGTTCAACCCTGAGAATTCTTAAAATACCTCTACATTGAACCAAATGTCTGCCAGTGTCTGGTAAGATTTGAATTAAAAAGTAATTTTTGAAAATTCATGCTTTTTTCCCCATGTATCCAATTAAGGAACTACTGTAGTCATCAAGTTTATTTAGTTACTAAGCATTTATGAGCACCTGCTGGGAACAGACAAAGGCAATGTGTTAGATGTTAGAAATAAAGACTCTATCAACCTTGTCCTCAAGGAACTCATGATCATCTGGTCAAGTAGATAAAAATATATCAGACATGAGAAAAAGCATGACTATGTATCAAAAAGAAAAAAAAAACCCTGAAATTGCTCAGACAGAATAGAGAGAGTACATATGTATCAAGGAGATATTCAGGGAAGAGTGATCAGAATGGGATACAATGAATGGGGTCTGATTTACTAGAGAAAATTTTTTGAAGGGAGAACTTAAAGGAACTGAATGGAGCTTGAGAATTAGATGAATGGGGTGAGGGATGGAGGTTTTAATTATCAGGATAACTCAGTTGGAACAGAGAGAGTTTTTTCAAAGAATCAAGAGACATGATTTTAGAGATATAGGGTTAGAGTGGAGAAAGATAAGTGACAGAAAAACATTAATGCTAATCTCTGGAGTTTTGATAGTTATCAGTAGGACTTCTTTGTAAGTTTCTTAGCAGTAGAACATGATAAAAATCATGTTCCAGGTGCATAAAGGCATTGTTGCCCATTGGATAAAGGACCATCTTGATTCTGACACATATTAGCAATGTGACTGGGCAAGTTACTCAATTTTTCACTGTCTCAGATTACTCATTAAATTGGTAAGTCACAAAGAAGTTCTAATATGAACTAGACAAGGGAATTTCTATACCTGAGAGTTTATACATTAAGAAAATCATAGGCTTCTCCCATCCTAAAAACAAAAAAGCAATCAGAACCTGTGTTTCCAAAGAATGAAGCAGAAGGTTGAAAAAACTGGAGTTGGAGTTGGGAAGAAAAGCATTGCCTTCTATTTTAGTTTGTCAAAAGGTAACAAAGACAAAAATTTTGTGTCATGGATATAAAAATGGAAAAATTCCAGAGACATTGTGGAACAGAATCTGTAGCACTTGGAAACCAGTGTGTGTGGAATGGGTGCTTGACCCCTTTCCCAAATTAACTAATCAGAGACATCTACAAATACAAAGAGAAGCATTTATTTAGTCCCTACAGGGAAAGGCCCAGACACACACCTGGGAGCCATCCTAGCTCCTGCCATTTGTTCATAAATCCAACTAACTGGAAGTAGAACACTGGGTTAAATAGGGAAAGACCCAAGCCTTTTCATTGGATAGATTAAAGGGACGCAACCATCCTTGACCAATGGTCACCAATGTTGTCTGCTTCCCACTGGTCACATAACTTCCTGTTTGACCTTTTAGAGATCATGTGACTTTCCAGGGTCCTTCTTGGACCCTTTGTCCCAAATGAATATGGGTCTGGACTGCTTGAGGTGGGAATGATGTGACAATAGACCTGAGGCCCCGGGGCCTCCACAATGCTGTAATTCTATGGCTGCCAGGGGCCGATCTGTTCTGTGATGATGGGGTTTCCAAGACAGATAGTGGGAGTTGGTGGAAGTGGGGTCTCTGATTCCTGCTCATTGTTTAAGCAGCATTATCCTGTCAACCACTTGCTTATGCACTTAATCATTAGAATAGTTCAAGATTTAGCTAAAGCTTCCACTGATGTGTGGGTGTTGGTTCTAAATGGTAGAAGGCAATTACAGTTAGTACAGATAGTAGAAGATGTATATGGCAGGATTGGGGTGAGAAATCTTCAAACGGATGAAAAAGTGGGGGGGACTGAATGGGACTGATTGGTTGAAGTTTTCTCAGTATTGAGACTAAGTCACATGACCCCTATACCCAGAGCTGGGAGATCAGGCCTTAGACTCTGGATCCAAGAAGGACATGTTGCTTCAGGCTGACCAGGGGCGTATAGCTGGCCCTACCCAGTGGGGTCCAGACTGAAGAGGGGAAACAAGAGACTTGTAGGCGGCAGCAACATCCAGTGCTGAATGTCAGAATCAGGTCTCAAGTTGGTTGGAATCTCATGGCTCAGAGTTTAGAAGAAGCAATTCTCACAAATATATTAAAAATACAAGGACTAAATATGAGCAAAAGAGAAAGAATAAACAAAAGTGTAATTAGTATGGAGGTTACTAGGGACAATAACCAGAAACCCCACCCCAAGGAAGGCTGGGGGGAGATGAGGCTATTATAAATGCCTCTCGTTCAAACAGCTTTTCCTAGGATAAATACCAAAAAACGTTTTCCCAAAATTCTTGCTTTTGTTTCCACAAAGGAGTAGGGGCAATGGATAGAACATTGTGCCCTTCAGTGAGTATGATATCTTCTGGCAAAAACCCTAGAGCCTTACAAGGAAAGGCTTTTACCCAATTAGTACAGGTGTTAACAAAACCTAAAGCAGTTTGAAGTCCCTGCAAGGGACACCTGTGCAGGCCTTTTTGATGGTCCTTTCAGAATTTATTTGTCTGGTTGCTATATGAGGGAATGCAGGAGTCAGGAGTTGGGAATTAAAGTTGCCATGGTCAGGGGCAAACAATCAGCAAGCTGATCTGTAAGCCTGTTTCCCTTCACCTGAAGTGAATTCCTCCTCTTTCAGAAAACAACAGAGACCTCTAGGTCCATGGACAGCTAATAATAATTGTTTTCCCTGTATATTTAATGGGGAATTGTTTGGCTGTCAAAAATCCACTTTCTTTCCATATAGCCCCCCATGATCATGCAAAACATGATTTTAAGTCAGTATAGATCTTTGATAAATAAACAAGAGGTCTAAGATAGGGGTTCCAGAGACCCGAAGGACCTAGGCCGCACTTCCATCAACATACAGTGTAAAAGGTTCTAGGAAGATTAGTTTAGCTTTCAGGGTCCGTTTCAGGAAGATTGTCTGCTTCCTCTCCAGTGAGCAAAAGAGAAAGTGGAAGTGGCCCCAAATACTTGGCAAAGTATGCCTTCAGACAAAGAAACTAGCCCCAGGAAGCAAAAGAGTTAAAAATGTTATAGCAGCAACCAGAGATTTCCAGTGCTGGGTTGCAAATCAAAATATCTATATGCTTGTATTGTGTATTGTATCTTCCACTGACCACTTGCTCTGATTAAAGAAATTTGCTATAAGAGGAAAAATCAGGGACATGATTTAAATGGTATCAGAACTGATCATTCACATCTTGACCTGAGTGCACATACAGGATAAAGCAACCTTAAAGCAGTTTTACTTCAGGTAACTGTCTAGTTTTTAACAATTCCACTTTGAGCCAGACTCAGGAATAATCAGGTGGGTTCTCATTCAAAAGACCCATGGGAAACTGAGTCAGAAAGATCCTACTTTCAGCAGAGGCCAAGATCGTCCTCCTAATTTCTTCCCAGATACTAATTTCCACCTATAACAACTTCTTCTGAATAGTTGATGGAATATTCCTTTCAGATGGTGGATCACTGGCTTGATGATCTGTCAGACAGTCATACCTGAATTTAAAACTCCAAATAAATATCAGTTGCAGTCAGCACCTGTGTTTCCAAAGAAGAATGAATCAGAAGGTAGAAAAACTGGAGTTGGAGTTGGGAAGAAAAGCATCGCCTTCTATTCTGGTTTGTAGAAAGGTAACAGACAAAAATTTTGTGTCATGGATATAAAAATGCAAAAATTCCAGAGACATTGTGGAACAGAATCTATAGCACTTGGAAACCAGTGTTAAAATACAAGTATCAATGATCTATCCAAGTGAAGATGTCCTACAGGCAGCTGGAAAATGGAAACTACAAATCTCTACAAATTTTATGTAATAGACAAAAGCTTGGCTTACTGGAAAATGTCACTATTCTTCAGACAATTGTAAATTCTTTTTTCTTACTTGCTGTCTTGCTGTTCAAAATATTACTTAGCTTTCACTGATTTCTAGAAAGATAACCCAGAGTTCACAAAGCTAATCTATCAGTGTCTATTGTAAGAAAAATTGTGTTTCAAGGCTAAAAATATATTTAGAACGTATATTCTAATTTAGTGTAACTTTTTTCAGATAACATCTATTTCAAATTCTTTCTTCTCCCTCTTTGTTCCCCTTTTTTTCTCATTCCTCCCATTAAAAAAAAAACATGAATTTTAATAAAATCCATTCAGACCAAGTCTAATTTTATTTGTTATGATCTCATCAATTAGCTGGGCATAAAAGTTAAAAATTGTCAGGTACACCATTGTGAGGGTTTGAACATCTAATCAATCATTGTAATCTTTCAGCACCTTTGCTGTTTCTAGAATAGAGATTATATGTAAAATGTTCAAACAACAATTCTGTACCTTCTCTAAGCACACACACACACACACACATACACACACACACTTTTTTTTTTTTTTTTAAGAAAAACACCATAGCTCTTAAGCACTGGGAATCAAAAAACTTTAATTAAAGACAGTCACCTCAATGTCAAAATTCATGATAAATAAGTGACTGGTTTTTTATTTGTGTTTGGGTAAAGGGTTGTAAAAGGCAATAATAATAGAAAGAAATTGTTGACAGTAGCTATTGACTAAGTGCTTTAATCACAGAATGTGCCTGGCAGAATTGTGCTAGTAACAAATCTCATGAAATCTGTTATTCACTGGAAATTAGCATTCTTTATAATCTACAAATGAAAATGGAAGAGATAGAAATTATTTCCCAAATAGGACATAAACAATTGACTAATTATTATCTTTGTAGGTTCTTATGAAATCAAGAATCACTGTTTATTATTTTTTTTAAAGCAGAATGTTTTTTGGGAATTCTATTATATTTCAACAGCTTCTTTCTAACTTCTCTCTTCTTATTTCTAGGTCTGATACTCAACCCCTCACATTTTCTTATCTCTTTCCCCCTATATCCAAGTAATTGCTAGGATCTGTTGTTTCTATGTTTATAAAATTTCTTATATGTGCATCCTTCTCTTCTTTGACTCTGATAGAAACCCTTATCACCTCACACCTCAAATAATGCAATAGCCTTCTTGTTGATATACTTGCCTCAAATTTCTCCCTATATCTATCATTCAGCTATCATATTAATATCTAAAACAAAAGTCTAATCACAATCATACCTTCATTCATTTAAATTCCAATGTTACCCTTCAGGATAAAATATAAAATCTTGTTTGACTTTTAAAGACCTTCACAACATAGCCCCTTTCTATCTGTCCAGACCTTCTTGTATTTTATTCCTTTCCATGTCCTGGATGATCCAATAATGTTGATCTCTTGGCTGTTCCTCAAACATGTCACTATGTCTCGGCTTCAGGCATGCACTGGCTATCTCCTTATATGTGAAACTCCCTTACTCATCTCAACCATTTAGATTCTACAGATTCCTTCAAGTTTTCAATTAAGGCCCCTCCTTCTTTAAGAAGCCTTTCCTAACCTTCTTTAATCTTAGATTATCTCCAATTTATACTGAATGCTTCTTTGTGTCTAGCTATTTATATTTTTTCTGATTCCTTTGACAGTGAGCTCTTTTCACTTTCTTTGTATCCCCAGAATTTTGTTCAGTGGCACAGAGTAGGTGCTTAATAAACCCATGTTGGATTGACTTCCTGGTAAGGCAATCACTTAATACAAACCACGTCTGTAAGAATGTTACTCTCTATCTAATATTTCATACTGGCCTTAATATGCTTTTTCTTTTTCCAAGTCATTCTTTAAATTTTATTATTACTCTCCATTCCTTTCTTTTTGCTACTTACATCTGATCTTTTGTGGTGTTTTATGAGATTATCTTGATCATTAAATCTCTCATACAATGTGTTTCCACTTTTGGGTCAATTTAGAAATTCTGTGGGTCAGTTTATTTTATATTTAACCCTCCTTTATTTTGGATGGCTTATTTAGTTTGTAATTCATCTTCTTTGCTTTTATTTTTAAACTAACAAGAATTTATCCTCTCCCCATTATGAGAGGGAAAACAAAAATTGTATCCCTTGCAATAAATACACAAACAAAAACAACAACAAATAAACATAAATGCACACAAATAAACATTGGCTTAGATGTGCTAATATGCACATCTCTGCATATTTAGTTTATCAATGTCTCTGTAAGGGAGTAAACAGATAGGATTCTAAATCATTGATCCTCAGAATAATAGTTGATCATTGTTATGATTGGAGTTCTTAAGTCTTTCTAAATCATTTTTACAATTTGTTTTTGTATAAATTATCTTAGTTATTCTCCCTTCTACTCTGCATCATTTCAAGATAAGATTCAAATGATACCCCTATTCCCTAGAGCAGGACTTTTAAACTTTTTCCATTCCTGACCTCTTTTTACCCAAGAAATTTTTATGTGACCTTGAGATACATAAATATATAAAATAGGCATGCAAATCAAGCATTTACTGATAATATATCATAATTTCACAGCCCCCATATTCAGTTACATGATCCAATATAGGGGTGTGACTCACAGCTTAAGAAGCTTTGCCTTAGAGTATCTTTTCACCCTTTTGTCATTTAAGATTATCACAACATAATAAAAATAACTCCCAGATTATCCATCTTATTGGACTCCCTCTGTGATTCCTGCTGAAAATATAGTTCTTAGGGGATAATTTTCACCTTTACTGGTTATTTTTTTTTCTCCTAGTTTGTTTGTATTGACCATTTGATTGTCTTTATATCCATGTTTATATTTCAGAGTTTCTACTCAGGTTTAGTATTTTAATCACAGATGCTTGGCTCTCCACTATTTCATTAAAGGTCAATTTTCCCACATACTCAGTGTTTCTATGTATTTTATTCCTGGTTGTGAGCCTATATGTTTTTTGCCTTTTAGAAAATTATATTTCATGTTCTAATTGCTAAATCTTAAATAATATCTACAGAGGTCTTTAAAAATTTAAACTCTTGTATTTTAACTTAATTAACATGTAGTGGATTTCCTGCCATCTAGGGGAGGGGTAGGGACTAGGGGGGAAAAATTTGTAACAGAAAGCTTTGTAAGGGTCAGTGTTGAAGAATGATCCATACATATGTTTTGCAAATAAAAAGCTTTAATAAAGACAAAGAAAAAAAATTCAAACTCTTTGTGGTTGCTTATAATATTTTAATTTGATCTGAAAATTCTATGATGTTCTCAGAAGTACTGATTTTGAGTTTCAGGAGGTAGGTTTTTTTTCAATTTTTGCTTTTATTTCTATATTTTTTTTACAAAAATATATTGTTGGATCCCACTTTGTAATTTTTTTTCTTATTATCTTCCATTTTATAGGTGAGTTAATCTCATTTCCATTTATAATTTTGATCATTATTTGTTCATTTTTTCCCTCCTATTTTATAATTTTTTGCTCTTTTTGCTCCCTGTCCCACTTTATAAAGAAAAGACTATTGAGAGAGGAATGTTCTCAGCATTCTAGGTTTGTTGAAAACTGCTTCTATCATTCTTTTACTCTTCTCTTTCACTAAGAGTCCAATAACAGGTTTTTAACCTTTCTTTCCTTTTAAAGTACTCTTCACAATGCATTCTCTGAGGTTAGAGTTTATTGCGCTTCGCATTAATCTTTCTCTGCATCTACCATGCTCACGACATCCATTTTTTTCTTCCCATTTCCTTTTATTTCACTGGTAAGTTAAATATATTTCTACATTTCTCTCTCTCTCTCTCTCTCTCTCTCTCTCTCTCTCTCTCTCTCTGTCTCTGTCTCTGTCTCTCTCTTCTCTCTCTCTTTCTCTCTCTCTCTCTCCTTCTCCCTTTTCCTTTCCCTCTCCCTTCCTCCCTTTCTCCCTCCTTTTCCTCTCTCCCCTCCCTCTCCTCTTCTCTTCCCACTCCCTCCTTCCCTCTCTCTCCTCTTTCTCTCCCTTCTTTCTTTGTTTCTCCCTCCCTCCCCCCTCTTCTATTCTCTTCCCTTCCCCTTTTCTCTCTTTTTACTTCCATTCTTCTTCTTCTTCTTCTTCTTCTTCTTCTTCTTCTTCTTCTTCTT